>JAHPZR010043706.1:0-20431 GCA_019787425.1 Platygyra sinensis
ATATCATTCAAGGATACCTTTTCTTTACCTTGGAGAGGGTATTGGCCATGAAAACCGTGTTGGAACACCACCAGACACCACATAAGCTCGTCATTTAAACGATTTTTCTGAGATCTATCTTGAAACGTAGCAAACAAACTTTAGTCCCCGCGGCGATCGTGAACTCCTTTTCTTCGTCTCAACGAATTGCATTGATCCACTATTTTCCCTAAGAGGTTAACGGTGGAAGATTTCTATCTCCTCTCGTCGCATTCAGAAACACAGAAACTCGTAGGCACAGCGAAATAAAACAACAGGTCGTCCACAAAGCAAGAGTTTTCTGGCCGGGAAGCATTTTAAAACAAAACATCAAAGCCCAACTAGCCTCGCTTTCATTCGACTCGTCCCAAGCGACGACCGAGTGGTCCGCCATATTTGCATTCGGTGTATAGAGTTGTTAGGTTATCTCGAATCATCGTATTTCTCATCAAAGCAAATTTATCATATTGCGCATTTTAGTGTTCACCTCGAGGCAGGTAGCAACCTTTGTGTCTAAACATGAAGTTCGCTCTGGCGATTGTTTTGCTACTTGGAGACATAGTCGGTGAATAGACAGCTTTCATTTGTAATTTCCACGTGCTACTAATAACAGTAATTCAACAGGCGTCAGCATTTTTAAAATTTATGGAAACCCATAAATTTTCAAAATCCGTTACATTTAGGAAGCTAAAACTTAAAAAGCAAAAAGCTCGAACGTTGTCAACTATAATTCAGCCATCTTCTGCACCTTCAGAGTAAAAGGCCCTCCGCTACATGGTCGTTTTTTTCTTTCTTTTAGTGATTTCCGATGGGACTGTTAAACAGTTTCGATACTTCGCAATGAATTTGTTTGTTCAGAATGGGGCTTCCCTAATTCTGCGCTTGTGAAAAGATTGGGCCGAGCAAATTATTCGTCAGCTAAAAGTTCGAAAAAGTATTTAGTGACCGATCTACAGTCTCGCATACTCGACGGCAAGATTCAGAGTCACTACAACGGTTTGCCATGCTCATCAGTTAATCAACGCCACATTGCTTATGGTCTCACCAGATATTTAAGAACACGAAAGTGCGAGTACTCAGCTTCTAAAATATGTCTTGATTGAAACAAAGTGCAAATGCTAAAGCCTAAAATAACTGACAACGTCCCCATGTAATAACTTAGTCACACAAAAGTTAATCTATTTGTATATTCTTGTGGCCTAGATGCAACTCTCGTTACTCCAGCATTTTTTTTCTACCGGCTTAACCTTTTCTGTGGCCTTCGTCAATGATGCAATATTTTATCAGTTTTCTTGTAGCCTTCCTTCTCTTCACTGGAGGTTTACTGAGTGAATTGAACTAAGCCTTATAGTTCATTGTACGATTTCTACCCATGGAATGCTTTGTGAAATTTTCAAAAGCGCCCGTACGAGATATACGCGGACTATCAATATTGGTCGACCTTCCCGTAGCTTTAAACTATTACAAATAGAAAACAACATGCCAGTAAAAATGCTTAATCATTGCGTTCCGGTGATAACGTCTGTTGCACTCACGCGCGTGACGGGTTTTTACTGAAAAATAAAAAAAAAAATCCGGTCTATACTGATTCGGCACCAAGACCTGGTTCGAATGAGGAAGGGTCTGAAAAGTTGGAAAAAAATTTAAACAACTGTACAGAGATAAATATAATAATAATAACACCTCAAAAGCATTGAACTATCTCGACTCTTAGTTCAATTCAGTTATGGGATAGCATTCTGAACAATGCTACGAACATTACACCTGGAATTTCCCATCGCTGCCATATCACCGTAGATGATAATTCGGCTCATATTTTTTATCACGAGGATTTTTGGATAGTTGACATACATCCCCCGTTCGAATAAAAAGGAATCCTTAACGTTCGGATATATTCAAGGCCGATCGTTATTTACTCTCATGTTTTGTGAAATCTCGCCGTACTATTTGGAAACGTTCCATGAATCTCGCGCGTGAAAACACAACTGTGGCTGCAGTGACTAGGTAGCTTTAATGATTGTTTGAACCCACACGAAGCAAAAGCGTAGTTGGGTGACCCTGCTTGTTACTTGTATCTTCCATTCCTAAAGGTGTCGATACAATCCCCGTTAATTTTAGGCTTCAACGTGCAAAGAAGCCGCTTTAAAAACTAAAAGACGTTTAATAATACTGAGCAAACTTCAGCTCCTCCGAATTCATCTGCGACCGCAAAGAAATAATATACAGATTTAGGTCACCCTAAAAGCGGAACTCCTGTAGCCTGATTAGGCTAACCCAGAATAAAGTTAATTTTCATTTGAGTTTTACAACTTTGCGGTGAGGTTTTCTGTATATTGTTTGGCCTTTTGTTTTGTAATAGTAATTGGACCGAGTGGAGTACATTTCAGGGAGTAATCGAGTGAGTAATATTGAAATCGGACGAGCGCGAAGCGCGAGGCCGATTTGAAATTACGAGCACGATTACTCCCTGAATTTTACGACACGAGGTCCAATTACTAATTAATCGTATCTATAAGAAATTTCGGAAAGAAAATGTCTTCTGAGAACTTTTGAACGAAAACGTCTGTAGCGCTTTTCCTAAGTTTTGAAACTGTAGAAAACATTGCTAACGAAGCCATTGAAGCGCGCGTAATTGGCGTGAAAATCACGTGGGTATCCATTACAGGTGTCCGATTACAAAAGTTCAAATCGGACAGCTGTAATTGGACACCCACGTGATCGCGCGCCGATTACGTGACAAATAGGCGCGCGGAGAACCAATCACGATCGAGAATTTTGTTATAGATACGATTATGAGTTTAATAACCAAGAAAACCATACACAAAACAAAAGCTGTAAAAAAAAAGATTGTATAGAAGAAACAGTTATAATTAATTTGGTTTACTTTTAAAGTTGGATTAGAGTCAATAGGCTTCCGAACAACCCGGCTTTGCTTTCAACAATTTTAACTGACATGAGCCCGCGATTCAATTGAAAACCAGCACTTGGTCAGCGGTCAACTTAATTAAAACACGTGACCTCGACGAGCTATAAACTTGAGCCCGCGATATGGTCACGTGATACTGATCAGCGGATATCTTGATTTGACAGGTGGCAATTGCTCATAGCGGAGCTCCGGCGGCCCGAAGGACCGCCAAGCTGAGCCCCATAGCCATATAGGGAAAAAGAAACCCATGAATTGATTTTCACATGGTTATCATGGGCAGCGATATTGCTCGTGGGTGTGTACGCACGACGGTGGAGTCGCGCAACATGGCGGCCATACTCCACATAGTAGGTTGATAAAGACATACATGCAGCCTTGTTTACCGTGTACTTTTTTGATATTGGACATCCATGTCATGATCAATTGACACCTGTTAAAACAAGGTATCTGCTGACCAGTATCACGTGACCATATCGCGGGCTTAAGTCCACAACTCATCGAGGTCACGTGTTTTTCTGAAGTATACCGCTGACTAAATGCTGGTTTTTGATTGGATCGCGGGCTCACATCAGGTTCAACCTCGTTCCCAGGGCCATTTCCCTGGCTTGGGGGCGGGACGGGAAAAGGCCCTGCCATCGGCTGGTCACGTGCCCACTTTACACCCTGAAATCCTGGGTGTAATAAATTAGCGAGTTTGCATAATCACCTTGCATACGGGTGGCGCGCAGGGAATTTGAATGGACCAATCACGATTCAGCAGGCGGGAAAACTTTACTGTCCTCACGTCAATGAAAGTTGACAGTAGAGGCATTGAAATCTAGCAACTTTTCTCATTGGAGATTGCATTAAATATTCACGAAAGGGGATTTGCAATTCCAAAACCATATCACCTTTTAAAAAATGAAAATTTTACGATAACTGCAGAAATTCACGCGCGCTCATTGGTTTAATTTTATTGTCCATATGCGGACAGACACATAAATTTGAAATTCACGCGACACGTCAGCGAGCGAGGGCGGGCAATTCGACAATTTGTTATCGTAAAAAAACAAATTGATGCTACTTTAACAATGTTATGACGAAATTCATGATCAATAACAGGACAGACGCATAAAAAACTGATGTCAATTTGTTAAATATCAAACATCTTGTGTCTCCAAGCTTCAAATTTGGCGCCAAAAATAGTAATTCGTTTAGCGTCGCTATGTAGGATAATAGTTGTCTTATTTTGAACAAAATGTGCCGTTCGTCCTCAAATTAAACACAGAATTCTCTAGTTAATTATTAAAAGAGGCCAAAGTAACTTTAGCATTGTCTTTATTTTAGCTAGCGCCGAAGAAAAACGGTTATTATCGTGTCGTTTCGTAGGACAGCTAAGTTTTGACCGCCGCATGTACTGCGGGCTCAGCCGCCGTATGCAAGGCAGAACTGGAAGTGCCATTATTGCGGAGAAACTGTGCTTTTCGACTTGGATCTGCTTTTAAACGTTCAAACTTTGCGTCGTTTTGTTCAGTTAAAGCCAGTTCAAGTAATGTTTTGAATATTTGCTGAAAGGCAAAGATATTGTTGCCGTTCTGCCGACTGCCTTGGCAAATCTGTGCTGTTTCACCGTCTACCGGATTTCTTGCCTGTCAAGGCGGACAATAATATTTTTGTAAAATACACGAATTCTACGATTCGTGACATTTATACATTGCCGATTTCTGTTCGGTCACTCGACCATTTTTTCGCTTCACTCGTGTTTATGAATATAGACTACCAACTGGACCAAATGTACTATTTTCAATAATGATAATGATACTGAGAATAAATACCTTAATTAGTGACAATGATGCATGACTGGCTGATTACTACGAAGAAGCTTAACGGGACAACGAGATGATAGAGTCTAAGCTGAAAGCCAAGAATTGTAACCGTGGACAGCAGTTTCGACCTCGTTGGGTCAGCATGGTGTAGCAAGTAGTGAAGTAACCGGTCGACCGATCATCCACGGAAATAACATTTCTCGACACAATCATATCTAAAGGAGAAAGATTCAGAAACGAATCGATCCTTGACACCCGAACACATTATAAGCCGACTGAAACCTTTCAGTACACACAGTTTACCTCGAGCCACCCACCAGGCGTGAAAAAAGGTTTTATTAAAGGTGAAGCCCTTAGACTTCTTAGAACAAACTCTTCTGAAACAGCCTTTAATGACAGAATCACAAATTTTAAATCGGCGCCTCACTGCGCACGGCTATTCCTACAAAATGATACAAACAACGTTATAAGAGGTTAACTTCGCCGGAAGACAGTCGGCACTTAAACAAAAGCAAAAAGCACGGAAACAAATCTTGCCATTTGTCACTACGTACCACCCATCGGTGTGTAACATTATCAGTACTCATGCATAAACTGGCGCTTAATACAAAATCAGCCTTTGCTGAACACTGTCTTCAAAAATCCGCCTATCCTATGGTACAGAAGAGGTCAATCTCTTACAGACATGCTCGTTAAAGCTAAGCTATGAAGGCTTCACTCATTTACAGTTAAATCACGCAGGGAATTCGTGCAGGCCTGTCACTTATCTTTATCCAAAAATTTGTATTTGAGTTTCATCTGAGGTCATCACCATCTGCATTTAGTGGATTATCGGTCGATCAACCGATTACTTACTTCATAACTTAAAATGCTTCACCGTGCTGACGAAACCCAACAAGGTCGAAACAGTTGTCCACGGTAACGGCAATTCTTGGTTTCCAGTTTAGACCCTCCTGGATCAGATCTTTGCAGATCCTACGTAAACCGGCGGCATTTTCGTTTACGGTCCTTTGCATCACTGTGTTTATGCCATTTTTAGTGGCGGATCCAGACCTTGTGATGGGGGTGGGGGGGGGGGGGGATTTTGTTTTAGTTGCCCTGCTTGCTTTTCTTCCTTCAGCGATTTCTTCGTTTTTTTTACCCAGACCTTTTAGCTTAACTTATCTATTTATTTATTCCCAGCTTGTTTGATTGTTTGGTTTCTATCTCTCTCTCTCTCTCTCTTTCTTTCTTTTCTCCCTTTCTTATTTTCTTTTTTCTTTCTTTTTTCATCAATCCAGCTTGTGCACCAACACAGTGTAACACGTGTAACCGTCGTAATACAACAGCGTGCTACGGTTTTCAAGAAAACCAACTTTGTGCGACAAATCGCGACTCTCTCGGTACTACTCATTGTGGCTCCATTGCAATAAAATACTTGGAATTTCCATTAACCAATGTTGTCAAGGATGGTTTTTACCGTGGATGCATTGATTGCGCTGGTAAGTGTTCGCCTGATCAGGAACTAAAGAGCGGCACTGGGTAGTAAGATGTTCACTGACTTTTGGCTTTAGGTTCAATATTGTAAAGTGGCTCATTAAAATCTTGAGAAAACTCGAACAGTAGCAGTCGAGTCTAGTGCCAAAACAAATACAAGGTTAAGAACAAAAGAGGAAGAAGAAGCCAATATGCATTTTCACAGTACCGTTGTGGTTTCATAGTTAAACTACATTTCGATTTCCACGACATTTTTCTTTACGAAGAAAAACATTCGGCTGTTTTCAGTATCCCTCTCTACTCTTTTATTTTAATTTAGTCATTTGATACATTTGCATATTTTCCTTGCAGATAAAAAGCTGCATGTTTTGCTTTGGGTGGATTTCTTCTAAGGAGAACATTCGACACGTTGTTGCAATGTGGCATATAGAATGTTGTACCGACGACAACTGCAACAATCACACTTTCACCTTTTTATCACTAAACGCTGTTACTGTGTTTACAGCAGAAGGTAACAAAACTCTCTCATACTCTTTAACGAAACGCATGTGCCGTATTTCGAAATAAGGGCATTATTTCTGACAACCCACGGTTTTTGTCTCAACTTAGATTTCCTCGGGCATTTTTTCTTACTCCTCTTTTAGTTCTGATGAATTGTTGGAAAAGGAAGCCAAGCTGAAAATTGACATTGACTCAACGCGAGCGCAGCATCAAATAAACATAACATATCACGTGCTTAGAAAGGACGATCTGGGAACACGTGCAGTAAATATTAGTTCCGCCGAGAATGCGACAATACGTGCAGAGGTAGCCTCTTCCAGCCAGGCGTTCAGTTAGTCAAGGCGCAGCGCAGAAAACAGCGGGCGAAAAAATAAAAAAATTCGCGCGCTGTTTTCTACGCTGCACCCTGATTAACTGAACGCCTGGAAAATGCTAGTGCAGAGGCGACATCTTCGTTCACCTTTCGACATGCCATCGAAATTTCGACATGTTAAACGGCTGAAAGACCCTTTTTACTCTAAGACAGGCAATTATTCCAATTATTAGTGGTGAAAAGACAAATAAATGATAATTACTGACCTCACATGGCTGAAGAAGATTGTAAACATTGCATGTTTAAAGATTAACGGCATAATTAAATGATTTGCGAGTATTCGATCACCTCTCAATGGTGACATTCCGGTAGAATTAGGCCGCTAACGCGTATAGTATTCGAAAGATGTAAACATTCTTAACAGTCGATTTTTCTCTCACTGAATGACTTCTTGATACTCCTAAATTTACTTTGATGTCAAATACGCTACGGAATACGATAGATAAATCGTCTTCTAATATAAATTCTGCGTCAGACAATTCGCCTCTAGTAAAAATTCGGCCAATGATGACAATGATATAGTAATGATGATTTCGTCATGTCTTTTTCATAGTTGATGGATCAACACAATGCCAGGAATGCAGCGTGGAAAGAGAAGTCGACTTCTGCACTTTGTCTCAGAAAACTCAAACTTGTGATAAAAATTCTTTGGGCACAACTCATTGCGGCTCGGCCAAATATAAATACCAGGACGTTGGCGGTGTTCATGACGGATTCTATCGAGGATGCATAAACTGTGCAGGTACGGTAAAACCCACTGGCTTTATCAAGGAATTGTGACTAGATATCAACGCGAGAATGGTTCAGCGTTTCCAAGAGTTCTAGGGGTTTTCTAGCTAAACTGTGAACATCTGCTCATTAGAAGCATCAAGAAACTTCTGCTCTTATCGGATCTCAGCCTGTGTTTTGACCATCGTCTTGAACATAATTTAATAAATAATGAAAATGATGATGATGATGATGATGATAACAATAATAATCGTCATCATTATCGTCATCGTCATCGTCATCACCCCATCTAATGATGCACAACTGAAGATGCAAGATCTCATCATTTAGGGTTTAGATCAATGAAAGGAAGGATAACATAGCCGGACTGTGTATCTGTGTTACTTAAGGGTTTCCACGATGTGAGGGTTGGCAATTTTCCATAGCAACAATTTTGTAGTTAAGATGGCCCCTCTTACAATAATGGTACTACCATCAGCCTCTGTTTGTCGTCTTTGCTGTTTCGCAGGCTGACATTCATCTGCCTGCCTGCCCTTCTCTTTGCCTGTATGTGTCTGTCTCTTCCTCCGTCTGCGTGCATGTTGGCAACATGTTTTTAACCATTTTGTTTCAGATGAAAAGGCAGCCTGCGCAGCAATTGCTGGCTATGTCTAGGCTAGACGAGGAAGGACCATCATGAACTGCGACATCGACTGTTGCACAGGAAAAAACTGTAATGATGGAGGTAACAGACAAAAAAAATTCTTGTCTAAGACATAATTATATATTTTCTTACTATAACTGGTGAACTGAAGACACGCGAAGTCTAAACTGAAATAGGTGCTTATTTTGACATTTCGAAACCCGCACAAATCATTGTCTTGTTGTTTTCTTTTCTCTATCAAATATTCGTTGGAAGGTTCACGTTTAACTTTATTGTCTTGTTTGATCGGTTAGCATTCCGAAAATGTAATGCTGCATAAACGAGCAAACGAATGGAATTGATATCAGTGCTCCTTTTGTATTTTAAAGCTGATCCAGATCTTTTAAAGTGCAATCATTGCCTTGAGTTGGCTGGAGCCAAATCCACGTGCTCCAGAGATCAAGCGCCACAAACGTGTGCCTTGGATCGAGATGCAGTCGGCACATCACAATGCGCTTCCGTAGCTGGTAAATTTCGGCTCACCAGTGGGACAGACATTCAGGAATTCCTTTACAGAGGATGTATTGAACTGCGAGAGTAAGTACAACTGAATTCTCTTTAAAGGGACACAGTCAGCTCTGGGACCAAGCCGACTCTGACACTAGTTTTATCACTTTGAAAAGAGTTCACCCCAAAATGAAATCAAAGTACATCTAGAATTCCGCTTCAAATTTCGTTGTGTTTTGCTTGATTTTCAATCGTTTACTGAAAAACCTGTTTTTGAGTGTGCTTTTGCTCATCCTATAATGTTGTTTTCATCATATTTGGTTAAAACCAGTATGGATCGTGTCTCTGCGATATGCAAATTAGCTATGAAATGGTATCTAATGCGCATGAGTGCCAGCTGACGATGTGCCTTTAAGTTATCTCTTGTCAATAATTGAAATGTCACGGTCATTGATTACCTGACTGGTTAACTGGATCTCTTCTCTAACGTACTGTCCACGGTCTTCTCTTTCGTTTTGTAAGTTTTGGCTTTGTTTGCTTTGATTACATTTGAAACTGTAGAGATGAATCGGTGGTAAAAAGAAATGGTTCTGGCTTTTTCAATGAGATTCGAGTGTTGAAAGTTTCGACCGTCAACTCTTCGTCAGAGCGAGCCACAAAGCTTAATGATCAGCCGTCGAATCTCTCAGTAATGATGGCCAGTTTGCTATTTAACTATCAGCACTGTTGATAAAACCATGTCCGTTTCCTTCATTGGGTTAGTTTTACTTTGTTCGTCATTGTACATTTGCATTCTGTTTTCCTTTTTTTTCAGTCTAGATTTTTGTCTGTTCTTTTCTTTTTTTTTATCTTATTACAAAGTAACATACCAGACAATGGTTCTCCAGGTAAAAAGGCTGCTTGTTTTGCCCTCGCCGGCTTCTTCAAAGGAAAAAATGACAACGATCCTCTAATTAACCTCCTGGAATGTGAGATAGAGTGCTGTACTGGCAACAACTGCAACACTCAAGCGCCTTCATTGTCACCTAATGCGATTGACGTGTTTGCACCAACAGGTAAATCCTATTTTTAATTTATTGGCCCCTTTCAGCCTTTTCATCGCGGAGAATGCTTGGACATCATTAATTATTCATAACCGATGAAGCGGCAGATTTTAATATATGTGTGCCATGAAATGCCCTGAATAAGAGAAGAAAGGCCCCAAATTGGCGCGCTCGGGTTGATAAAACTTACTTTTCTGACTTCCACGAGTTATAACTTCAACTTTCACACGCTGCTTTTTGAAGAAGAAGGTTGTATCGTCAATTTAAGCTGAAAAGTAAGTGGATATAGCAGGTATAAGGACCGGCCTTTTGCGCTTAAAAATTTGCAAAAATCGGCCATTTTTAGTATGAAGGCCGTTTTCAGAAGCGATTTTCAGACAATCTTAACGGCCTTTCCAACTTTCACGCACGGCAAATGAAAAATGGCTCTTTTCTAAAACAAACCCCGTTTCGACCTTGAAAATTGGTCTACAGGAACCTTCGGCCTTTTTAGTTTGAAAACTATCTGTCCGAGTTGTGTTTGAAAATGGCGCGTTTTCAATGGAAGAGCTATTGTCTTAAGCAGACGTCTGCATAACAATGGCTGTCAAAACTAACAATACCCATTCAGGAAAACCACTTAACTGTAAAATATTCACAATTACCGCCATATTCAAAGTATTTGGTCGGCGCAGCTGATTCATTCGAAACCTTGTCGCGCAATGAACAAGGAAAGCGAAACCGCAGGTGATCGCGAGTTCTTTGCAAATCTCGTCGAAACCCGATCCATGCCCTGTTTATCAAAATAGCTCCTCCGTTTGTCAACGAAGTTAAATTAATCCCATTTTCACTTCCAACTAAACGGCGAAGCTCTTTGGAGATTGAGAGAAGTTTGTGGACAGCCAAGCACATCGTTTCAGCTTCTACAATCAAGTATCCGGCCTCTTGGCTACCGATTAACCGAATCTGCTGGCGAGCGTCTTGGAAATGCTTTAGCCGAAAGTATCAGGCGGTTTCGGAAAAAGAATCAACGTCAAAATCACGACGAAACGTAAACAAATGCGAGGAATAAGAGCAGGCACATCACCAGCGCCCGATCAAGAGTGGCCGCGCTGTGTTCATATTTTGCGCAATAAGCGTTAAAGGTCTGGGGTAAAAAACGCAGAAAGCGCTTGAAGGAAGAAAGCAAGCAGGCAACTAAAACAAAATCCCCCCCCCCCCCCCACCCCCATCACAAGGTCTGGATCCGCCACTAAAAATGGCATAAACACAGTGATGCAAAGGACCGTAAACGAAAATGCCGCCGGTTTACGTAGGATCTGCAAAGATCTGATCCAGGAGGGTCTAAACTGGAAACCAAGAATTGCCGTTACCGTGGACAACTGTTTCGACCTTGTTGGGTTTCGTCAGCACGGTGAAGCATTTTAAGTTATGAAGTAAGTAATCGGTTGATCGACCGATAATCCACTAAATGCAGATGGTGATGACCTCAGATGAAACTCAAATACAAATTTTTGGATAAAGATAAGTGACAGGCCTGCACGAATTCCCTGCGTGATTTAACTGTAAATGAGTGAAGCCTTCATAGCTTAGCTTTAACGAGCATGTCTGTAAGAGATTGACCTCTTCTGTACCATAGGATAGGCGGATTTTTGAAGACAGTGTTCAGCAAAGGCTGATTTTGTATTAAGCGCCAGTTTATGCATGAGTACTGATAATGTTACACACCGATGGGTGGTACGTAGTGACAAATGGCAAGATTTGTTTCCGTGCTTTTTGCTTTTGTTTAAGTGCCGACTGTCTTCCGGCGAAGTTAACCTCTTATAACGTTGTTTGTATCATTTTGTAGGAATAGCCGTGCGCAGTGAGGCGCGATTTAAAATTTGTGATTCTGTCATTAAAGGCTGTTTCAGAAGAGTTTGTTCTAAGAAGTCTAAGGGCTTCACCTTTAATAAAACCTTTTTTCACGCCTGGTGGGTGGCTCGAGGTAAACTGTGTGTACTGAAAGGTTTCAGTCGGCTTATAATGTGTTCGGGTGTCAAGGATCGATTCGTTTCTGAATCTTTCTCCTTTAGATATGATTGTGTCGAGAAATGTTATTTCCGTGGATGATCGGTCGACCGGTTACTTCACTACTTGCTACACCATGCTGACCCAACGAGGTCGAAACTGCTGTCCAACGGTTACAATTCTTGGCTTTCAGCTTAGACTCTATCATCTCGTTGTCCCGTTAAGCTTCTTCGTAGTAATCAGCCAGTCATGCATCATTGTCACTAATTAAGGTATTTATTCTCAGTATCATTATCATTATTGAAAATAGTACATTTGGTCCAGTTGGTAGTCTATATTCATAAAACACGAGTGAAGCGAAAAAATGGTCGAGTGACCGAACAGAAATCGGCAAATGTATAAATGTCACGAATCGTAGAATTCGTGTATTTTACAAAAATATTATTGTCCGCCTTGACAGGCAAGAAATCCGGTAGACGGTGAAACAGCACAGATTTGCCAAGGCAGTCGGCAGAACGGCAACAATATCTTTGCCTTTTCAGCAAATATTCAAAACATTACTTGAACTGGCTTAACTGAACAAAACGACGCAAAGTTTGAACGTTTAAAAGCAGATCCAAGTCGAAAAGCACAGTTTCTCCGCAATAATGGCACTTCCAGTTCTGCCTTGCATACGGCGGCTGAGCCGCAGTACATGCGGCGGTCAAAACTTAGCTGTCCTACCGAAACGACACGATAATAACCGTTTTTCTTCGGCGCTAGCTAAAATAAAGACAATGCTAAAGTTACTTTGGCCTCTTTTAATAATTAACTAGAGAATTCTGTGTTTAATTTGAGGACGAACGGCACATTTTGTTCAAAATAAGACAACTATTATCCTACATAGCGACGCTAAACGAATTACTATTTTTGGCGCCAAATTTGAAGCTTGGAGACACAAGATGTTTGATATTTAACAAATTGACATCAGTTTTTTATGCGTCTGTCCTGTTATTGATCATGAATTTCGTCATAACATTGTTAAAGTAGCATCAATTTGTTTTTTTACGATAACAAATTGTCGAATTGCCCGCCCTCGCTCGCTGACGTGTCGCGTGAATTTCAAATTTATGTGTCTGTCCGCATATGGACAATAAAATTAAACCAATGAGCGCGCGTGAATTTCTGCAGTTATCGTAAAATTTTCATTTTTTAAAAGGTGATATGGTTTTGGAATTGCAAATCCCCTTTCGTGAATATTTAATGCAATCTCCAATGAGAAAAGTTGCTAGATTTCAATGCCTCTACTGTCAACTTTCATTGACGTGAGGACAGTAAAGTTTTCCCGCCTGCTGAATCGTGATTGGTCCATTCAAATTCCCTGCGCGCCACCCGTATGCAAGGTGATTATGCAAACTCGCTAATTTATTACACCCAGGATTTCAGGGTGTAAAGTGGGCACGTGACCAGCCGATGGCAGGGCCTTTTCCCGTCCCGCCCCCAAGCCAGGGAAATGGCCCTGGGAACGAGGTTGAACCTGATGTGAGCCCGCGATCCAATCAAAAACCAGCATTTAGTCAGCGGTATACTTCAGAAAAACACGTGACCTCGATGAGTTGTGGACTTAAGCCCGCGATATGGTCACGTGATACTGGTCAGCAGATACCTTGTTTTAACAGGTGTCAATTGATCATGACATGGATGTCCAATATCAAAAAAGTACACGGTAAACAAGGCTGCATGTATGTCTTTATCAACCTACTATGTGGAGTATGGCCGCCATGTTGCGCGACTCCACCGTCGTGCGTACACACCCACGAGCAATATCGCTGCCCATGATAACCATGTGAAAATCAATTCATGGGTTTCTTTTTCCCTATATGGCTATGGGGCTCAGCTTGGCGGTCCTTCGGGCCGCCGGAGCTCCGCTATGAGCAATTGCCACCTGTCAAATCAAGATATCCGCTGATCAGTATCACGTGACCATATCGCGGGCTCAAGTTTATAGCTCGTCGAGGTCACGTGTTTTAATTAAGTTGACCGCTGACCAAGTGCTGGTTTTCAATTGAATCGCGGGCTCATGTCAGTTAAAATTGTTGAAAGCAAAGCCGGGTTGTTCGGAAGCCTATTGACTCTAATCCAACTTTAAAAGTAAACCAAATTAATTATAACTGTTTCTTCTATACAATCTTTTTTTTTACAGCTTTTGTTTTGTGTATGGTTTTTCTTGGTTATTAAACTCATAATCGTATCTATAACAAAATTCTCGATCGTGATTGGTTCTCCGCGCGCCTATTTGTCACGTAATCGGCGCGCGATCACGTGGGTGTCCAATTACAGCTGTCCGATTTGAACTTTTGTAATCGGACACCTGTAATTGGATACCCACGTGATTTTCACGCCAATTACGCGCGCTTCAATGGCTTCGTTAGCAATGTTTTCTACAGTTTCAAAACTTAGGAAAAGCGCTACAGACGTTTTCGTTCAAAAGTTCTCAGAAGACATTTTCTTTCCGAAATTTCTTATAGATACGATTAATTAGTAATTGGACCTCGTGTCGTAAAATTCAGGGAGTAATCGTGCTCGTAATTTCAAATCGGCCTCGCGCTTCGCGCTCGTCCGATTTCAATATTACTCACTCGATTACTCCCTGAAATGTACTCCACTCGGTCCAATTACTATTACAAAACAAAAGGCCAAACAATATACAGAAAACCTCACCGCAAAGTTGTAAAACTCAAATGAAAATTTAACTTTATTCTGGGTTAGCCTAATCAGGCTACAGGAGTTCCGCTTTTAGGGTGACCTAAATCTGTATATTATTTCTTTGCGGTCGCAGATGAATTCGGAGGAGCTGAAGTTTGCTCAGTATTATTAAACGTCTTTTAGTTTTTAAAGCGGCTTCTTTGCACGTTGAAGCCTAAAATTAACGGGGATTGTATCGACACCTTTAGGAATGGAAGATACAAGTAACAAGCAGGGTCACCCAACTACGCTTTTGCTTCGTGTGGGTTCAAACAATCATTAAAGCTACCTAGTCACTGCAGCCACAGTTGTGTTTTCACGCGCGAGATTCATGGAACGTTTCCAAATAGTACGGCGAGATTTCACAAAACATGAGAGTAAATAACGATCGGCCTTGAATATATCCGAACGTTAAGGATTCCTTTTTATTCGAACGGGGGATGTATGTCAACTATCCAAAAATCCTCGTGATAAAAAATATGAGCCGAATTATCATCTACGGTGATATGGCAGCGATGGGAAATTCCAGGTGTAATGTTCGTAGCATTGTTCAGAATGCTATCCCATAACTGAATTGAACTAAGAGTCGAGATAGTTCAATGCTTTTGAGTGTTATTATTATTATATTTATCTCTGTACAGTTGTTTAAATTTTTTTCCAACTTTTCAGACCCTTCCTCATTCGAACCAGGTCTTGGTGCCGAATCAGTATAGACCGGATTTTTTTTTTTATTTTTCAGTAAAAACCCGTCACGCGCGTGAGTGCAACAGACGTTATCACCGGAACGCAATGATTAAGCATTTTTACTGGCATGTTGTTTTCTATTTGTAATAGTTTAAAGCTACGGGAAGGTCGACCAATATTGATAGTCCGCGTATATCTCGTACGGGCGCTTTTGAAAATTTCACAAAGCATTCCATGGGTAGAAATCGTACAATGAACTATAAGGCTTAGTTCAATTCACTCAGTAAACCTCCAGTGAAGAGAAGGAAGGCTACAAGAAAACTGATAAAATATTGCATCATTGACGAAGGCCACAGAAAAGGTTAAGCCGGTAGAAAAAAAATGCTGGAGTAACGAGAGTTGCATCTAGGCCACAAGAATATACAAATAGATTAACTTTTGTGTGACTAAGTTATTACATGGGGACGTTGTCAGTTATTTTAGGCTTTAGCATTTGCACTTTGTTTCAATCAAGACATATTTTAGAAGCTGAGTACTCGCACTTTCGTGTTCTTAAATATCTGGTGAGACCATAAGCAATGTGGCGTTGATTAACTGATGAGCATGGCAAACCGTTGTAGTGACTCTGAATCTTGCCGTCGAGTATGCGAGACTGTAGATCGGTCACTAAATACTTTTTCGAACTTTTAGCTGACGAATAATTTGCTCGGCCCAATCTTTTCACAAGCGCAGAATTAGGGAAGCCCCATTCTGAACAAACAAATTCATTGCGAAGTATCGAAACTGTTTAACAGTCCCATCGGAAATCACTAAAAGAAAGAAAAAAACGACCATGTAGCGGAGGGCCTTTTACTCTGAAGGTGCAGAAGATGGCTGAATTATAGTTGACAACGTTCGAGCT
This sequence comes from Platygyra sinensis, assembly GCA_019787425.1. Lineage (NCBI taxonomy): Eukaryota > Metazoa > Cnidaria > Anthozoa > Scleractinia > Merulinidae > Platygyra > Platygyra sinensis. The sequence continues at coordinate 16,299 of JAHPZR010043706.1, forward strand.
TTTTGCTTTTTAAGTTTTAGCTTCCTAAATGTAACGGATTTTGAAAATTTATGGGTTTCCATAAATTTTAAAAATGCTGACGCCTGTTGAATTACTGTTATTAGTAGCACGTGGAAATTACAAATGAAAGCTGTCTATTCACCGACTATGTCTCCAAGTAGCAAAACAATCGCCAGAGCGAACTTCATGTTTAGACACAAAGGTTGCTACCTGCCTCGAGGTGAACACTAAAATGCGCAATATGATAAATTTGCTTTGATGAGAAATACGATGATTCGAGATAACCTAACAACTCTATACACCGAATGCAAATATGGCGGACCACTCGGTCGTCGCTTGGGACGAGTCGAATGAAAGCGAGGCTAGTTGGGCTTTGATGTTTTGTTTTAAAATGCTTCCCGGCCAGAAAACTCTTGCTTTGTGGACGACCTGTTGTTTTATTTCGCTGTGCCTACGAGTTTCTGTGTTTCTGAATGCGACGAGAGGAGATAGAAATCTTCCACCGTTAACCTCTTAGGGAAAATAGTGGATCAATGCAATTCGTTGAGACGAAGAAAAGGAGTTCACGATCGCCGCGGGGACTAAAGTTTGTTTGCTACGTTTCAAGATAGATCTCAGAAAAATCGTTTAAATGACGAGCTTATGTGGTGTCTGGTGGTGTTCCAACACGGTTTTCATGGCCAATACCCTCTCCAAGGTAAAGAAAAGGTATCCTTGAATGATATCCTCTGTCTCAAAGGAAGAAGTTATTTGCGTTCGCGTCCACTCGCATGATTACACGGAATCGCACGAAGTAAATATAAATACTACGGTGCAATAACCAAGCGACTGAACTTCAACTGCCCCGTTACTGAAACCAGTGAAAGCATTGAGCCAAATGACAACAACTTAGAGCTAAATGCGATCGCTTACACATTTTCTAAGATCGATTCCAACCTGAACCTAAACAGTTCCTTCGGCGAATGTGAACTCCTCAGAACTCCTTGCCTCCGTCTCTTTGGTTTCCCCTCAGAGGCGAACGAGAAAACTGAAAAAAAGAACACCTTCTCTGCTGTGGAAGATTCCACTCTGTTGCGGTCGCATTCAGGAACACAAAAACGCGTAGGGAGGGCGAAACAAATCGACTACGAAGCAGGACTTTTCTGGAAAAGCATTGTCAAAACAAAACATCGAGGCCCAACTAGCCTCGCTTTCATTCGACTCGTCCCGGGCGACGACCGAGTGGTCCGCCATATTTGCATTCGGTGTATTGGTTATAGAATGACGCGCAGCTTTGTTTTGTTGACAGTTAATCTGATAGGAAGTGGAAAGGAGTCCGAAAATGCAGTGTAATGATTTATACGGGTCCAATATTTACTTTCTGTGGTTCGAATGTCACAAAACTTTATTCTTTTCTGCGTTTCCACAATTAAGTTTTATAAGCAAACTGTGTTTACACAGCGGAGCAATCTCGAAAGGATTTATTGTTTCTGTATAATAAGGAGAGACAGAGATCGAATGGCATCAAATTTGAAGTAGATCCGGGACAGGTAAAAAAGAGCTTAATTTGGCACCATTAAGTAAGACAAAAGGATCCCATAACATATTTTCAAAGAATAAGGTAGATCATTAATGTATATGATAAAGGAGCTTCACAGTGCAGAACTCCAAGAGAAGAGCTAGCATGGCTAGATCACGGATCACAAAAAGACAAAGAAAATCAACTGCCAATAAAGCTAAATGATCTGCAAGAAAAACTATGTCCCTCGAGAAATGACCATAATTTGCTGAAGTAGTATTATGTACTTAAAGCAAAATTCGAAAAACTATCGAAACCAAAAAATTTAAGGGTACGATTTTGCGCAGTAAGGTGCGATGGTATGAGAACAGAGAAAAAATTCTAAGTATTTTCTCAATCTAGAAAAGAGAAATTTCCAGAGGAAAAAGATTTCAAAGCTAACCTTATCTAACGGTGAAGAAACTGATGACCCAGAAACAATGATGTGAAGGCTAGCTTGCTAACCGAACAAGAGAGCTTCCAAGCTTTAAAAGACAAGGACAATGATAAAACCCCGGACTCTGATAGCTTCACATGCTTAATTCTGGGATAAAATTAAACAAGCCGTTCTCGCAAGCATAAATTATGACTTTGAAAAACGTCAATTATCAATGTGTCAAACAAGAGGTATCATAACACTAGTACTGACCGAAAAAAGACCGAAAAGTCTCCTTAGCAACCAAAGGCCTATCTCTTAAACACAGACCGCAAAATTAACACGAAACTGAATTGCAGAAAGACTTGAAGCCGTTCTGGCGCTTGTGGTAAACGATGATCAAACTGGCTGTATCAAAGGACGGTACTGTAGAGTTCATTTGCATATTGTGTATCGCTAAGGACTATGGGATATGTATCTGGTCAACCATCATGGCGGTCCATGTGACTGGTGATTGAGGATCAATTAAAATTCTTTCGTTTATCTTGTGCATCCTAAGTTAATACCAAACGAAAACCTTACAGGTACATCTGTGGAAACGTAAGAATTATTAGCGATATAGAATGGACTTTCCTTTTTAAGGCTTTTGACAAACTTACAGGGACACTATCACGATGTAGCGCACGCCCGAACTTGACTGGTTTCTTTCATCTGAAACAATAGAACTGTCACTTTGTCGCGTCATGCCGACGCGACAAAGTGACAGATAAGCGCTATTTATATCCCATTCGCCACTCGCGTTCATCTCTCAATTACAGGAAGAAAGGTCAACTCGCTCAACTAGTCAGAGAAAGCGACTTGTTTTTTTCGGGTTGAACGGCAAATAAAAACTGTATTCTTGGTTTTCACGTGACGTCAGAAAAAAAACTAAAGTTAAAATTTTAAGTTTTTACCTTCACTAGGTTAAAAGTCATTTTTAAACATATATCTGCTGGCCTGTCTTCAGCTCGGTAGACTGCTTTGTTTTGAAAATAGAACACGGTTTTTTCGCAATGCGTGACATCGGCATTGTTTCTGGGTAACATGTTACGTGCACAAAAACATCGATTCGCTTTATGTTTTCGAGTTCTGAGTAACCACTATGTTAAGAGAAGTGCCTATGCGACTGTTTTCAAGTGTAACAGAGAAAATAAACGTTTTGAGAGAGCCAAAGTAAACTCCAGATGTTTCCACAGGTTTCCGGCCGCCATGTTGGAGTCCCTCAGTCGGGCTCCAACATGGCGTCTCCATACTAAACAGTATGGAACGCCAACGCTGTCTTATGTCAACCTCTTTAATTATATGCGGTGCGTTTTACGTTATATGCGGTGCATTTTATGTTATATGCGGTGTCTTTCATATTATATGCACTGCTTTTCTTATTATATGCGGTCCTTTTGTCATTATATGCGGTACTTTTGTTATGATATGCAGCGCTTTCGACGTTATATGCGGTGCTTTCGTCATTACATGCGGTACTTTTGTAATCATATGCAGTGCTTTCGTCTTTATATGCGGTGCTTTCGTCATTATATGTGGTGGTTTTGTCATTTATGAAGTAATTTATACATTATATGCGGTGCTTTGTTTGTCATCATTATACGAGGTGCTTTTGTCGTTATATGCGGTGCATTCTTCATTATGAGGTGATGATTCCACGGGGTCAGGGTAGGAGCTTTTGAAAAATCCACAATGTTATGGTCAGTTATAGATAATTTACTAAATACAACTTTGAAACCCAAAGGTTGAATTACGTTATATTGACAATAAAAAGATTAAAATATATATGCATTGGTATTCAATGCCGTCTTCCACTGTTCTTCTCAATCGATTTCGAAGAGTTGTCCCTTTGGGAATTCTGGCGTAACTTTGAAGTCTTTGGTACTTAGTGAGACTTTGAATTTGCTTATTGTAAGTTCCAAGCAACGCTCTGCAGTTCCAAATCCTCCTCTTAATCTTTGAAGGAATCCATGCACCTTTTGGTCGCTAATGGCGCCAATCGCCATTTCAAATGTCCATGCAACGCATTGCTGGCTTTTCCATTTTGGTAAATCGCTGCAGCAACTGGCAGCAACATACAGTTAACGTTTCTACCAAGATCGACCACATCCATCCTCAGAACTTTCGAATTCACCAGCTGCACATGTGCTGTCAAAATTGACCTGGTCTAACCTGAACACC
>JAHPZR010043707.1:0-15000 GCA_019787425.1 Platygyra sinensis
CCGTGCAAGCAAACCTAAAAGGTTACCCATCAGACTCTACGTTAAAGTCTTGTAATATAATTATCCATAAGTGGTTACAACTACATATCAAAAAGCAGTTGTCCTTTTGACAGTAAGTGAAAGTACTCATACGAACAAAAATGTTGATCAGTAAATTTCAACTGGACAATCTCATCAAAATTTAAGTTAGTTGAACAACTTGAGAATTTGCTTTCTTTCTTTGATCATACTAAAGCAGTGATGTCCACCAATAACGTTAGAACCAATATCAACACAGGGCCTTTCGATCCATTACTTCTAACCAGGGGAGAAGGGTTGGTAGAACTCTTCCCAACAATAACAATTCCTTGGGCCCACCGAAAATGCAAACAAACAAACAAACAAAACAAACAAACAGACTAACCCCTGACAGGGCTTTCCCCCTCCCCCCCAAAAAAGGAAAAGAAAACGCCTAATATTTTTGCAGACCGCCAGGCCATAACAAGTGAAGCACCCTTATTGTGGAATAAGTTGCAACATATCGTGATGATTTTTATGAAAATGTCAGCAATCTTAATCCTTTAAGTCCCAGGGGGGGGGGGGGAGGGGGGGTGCAGCGCTTATTCGTGGGCGGTGCTTATTTAAAAATTATACCAGACAAATTTAGTTTTTCTATATTTTTATTCAACGTACACTTTCTATCTGTTAATTTTCGTATGGACTGATACTAAACTGATAGTAAGTAAGAAAAAAACGCGAGTTTCATGATAACGAGAGCGAACTCCTTTGTCGTTTTTAGTGTTTTTCCTGGTTATACGGAATTCCTCGAGTAAGCGCCGCATCGGGGGTGCGGCGCTTAATCGAGGGCGGCGCTTATTCGAGTAAATACGGTATTGTCTCAGCCGAGACGTGTTTCTTGACTTTTAGTGGAAGAGACATTGCCCCTCATGGGTTTGAAAACGCCCCACAACAGAGAACCAATCCCGATGGTTACATTTCGTCCATCTTCGCATTCTTGGAATTGAAGGTGATTCACCTCTCTTTCGACTTTTTGGGTAAAACATTTCGTGGAAAGCAGACACGACTTCAAAAAAAAAATTGTTGATTGTTGTTGTTCTCGAAAAGATTGTCGTGTTCTCAAAAAGATTGCTGTCCGGCTCTCGAAAACAGATTGTTGTGTTTCAGAAGAGAAACTGAGTTGTGTTTTGCTCATGTGGGCCACCTTAGAAGTGGAATAAGTGACTTTATTTCAGATTTAGCTTTATTAAATTTATTTGATATTTTGATGTATTTTTAGAGGTTTTAAAAAATTTCAGGGACATTGTGGGCTTGGAAAACACTGCACATCTTAAAGGTGTGGTGTAATGAAGCACTATGAAATAAAATGAGTTTAAGAAGGAATGATTACTGTTAGTAGTTCATCTAGCCCAGTAACATCCTATAAAAATTACAAAGAAACTTTAAAAAAATGTGAAAAAGATACATTGTAAGCCGCACAAAACTGAACTTATATTTATACCCTAAATGTTTAATATCGACAGTCTATTAAAGTGCCTATGAAGTAAACAAATAATTGTGGCTTATTTGAAAGGCCTTTCAAAGTACAGAAGAATGGCGTTTTTCTTTTTAGAATATCTTTTTTCGTTTTAGAGATATTTACGTTTTTTGTGAATAAAGTGATGACGTCATAGGTGGTTTCAATAAAACAGTACAACACTCAATCAAGAATATCTCTAGAAATATTAAAGCAGTGTTCTTCAAACTTGGCATCAGGACTGTACATCACAAAAGAAGCAAAATGGCACCTTTCGTGCCATTGCCATGACAACAATTATGCCGCTGGTCCTGTTTTAATTAAAACTGAAATTCCCAGATTTTATCCTAAACGAGAACCATCCACTCACAACAATCTAATGGGTGATAGTTGAGGCAATATGGGAACCATTTGTGTGCAGAGCTAGACCTCTGTCCTACTTGAAAAGATTGCAAATGGGATATTTGGTTTTCACAGAAAGAGACTGGAGCGAGAGTGTTGCCATGGCAACAACATAGTAGGTGTCATTCTGTTTCTTTTGTGATGTACGTTTCTGGTGCCAATGTTTGAAGACACAGTACTCCAATATGTTTTGGAGATATTCTTGATTGAAGTGTTGTCCTGTTTTTTTAGTGGAACCAACCTATGACGTCATCCTTTCCGTCATTGCATAATAACAAAAACTTAAATCTCTCTAAAAAGGAAAAAGATCTTCCCAAAAGGAAAACGTACCGCCATTCTTCTTTCCTTTGAAAAAGCACTTTCAAATATAGCAAAACTATTAATTTTTTACTTCATAGGGCACTTTAAGAAATCTCTTATTTACCGAGGGAGGTTTGATTGCAGGTACTTTTGTTTGAGATCCAAATACATTAAATACAAAATAATTTTTTATTGTGTTTATGCATTGCAATTAATGTAATATTAATATCATTATAAATCGAATATGAGTTTCTTCTTGAAAATGGTTGCTGGTCCTACCCGTTGCCCCCTCAAAACAGGCACACAAAATGCCAAGAAAACAAAATCAGAGACACCTACACATGTTCAAAAGACAATTATATCAGTAAAACAGTTTTATTAGCCATTTTACATGACTTTGTATAACAACTTAATTTGTTTAAATAGTGTAACAGAAACAGATCATTTGAAAAAGTCACATGTCATCAGACATCAGTGATACTAGTACTGCAGTAATTATAGAAACTTTATATAAGATTTCTGTCTACTTTCACACCAATCTCCGGGTAGGACTTGAAGTCAATCAATCCCTGAGTTATCATGTTTCAAGGGTTTTCTATAAAGTCAACTTAACTGTAGTGTAAAGGCAGCCCAATAATGCAAAAAGTACCGACAACATGGATTGTTGGTCATGTTAACATTAATTTTCATCCTGGCATCAAGTAACATATCTTAATGTGCGAGGTAATGGACTGGTTCTTGAGGGATATAGAGAACTTTGTGTGTGCATTGGTTTAACCATATAATCCTGCAATTATGTCTTCTGCGTTAATTTGTGTCTTAAAATCAAAACTGCAATATTCTGCACTAAGAGTGCTGAAAGTTCTGACACTGGTTCCCTCAACGACTGATTCCCACACGTAGTGACTCATTCCTCACCAAAAAGGTGCCAAGGTTATCGGAGATGCTAATTCACTCACTAGCATGCGTCATGAGTATATTTTATCTTAATGTCGCGTTCCATTTCTACAAATTGGGAACATTAGAAATTTCAGTAAGAAAACATAATTAGTTTAAAGGATGTGCTGGGCACACTTAACTCAGATAAAATTACATTAACACGTAAAGACTTTTTAAGTTAAACCTATGACAATATCATGAAAACTCACGGAAAATAATAAAAACAAGATATAGCCAAGTGTATCACAGATTATCTTTCACCCACAGCAAGTTGTACTTGTCTGCACCACAGTAAAAAAATACTGGTTGTAGTGTGGAGATTTGAGGCACCTAGAAACACTTGGATATTGGCGAAAGAAAAATAACTTAATTGTCATATCCATCAACAACAGACATGCAGTTTACATTACATGCATCACTGATAAACATACACACAACACTTCAGATTTGTTCTACCATGAAAAAACCCACAGTGAGGAGTTGTCAAATAATTCCAAACTATTTAATAACAAAAAAGATTGCCATTTTATCAAAGTTATACTACTGAGTAGTTTAGCTCAGCTCAGGAGCATTCTTTGCAGCAGGGCCACAAATCTCTGGTCACGGTAATGGCACACTGGGATCAATGTGGATGTTTAAGAAACATCTTGCACTCCCCAGGTGGCATCAGTACACCCAAGGTAACTCTCATCTCTTGTACTTGTGCACGGCTGATGGGCTGTGGCATCCACCGCTTCAACATGTCTGAATTTGGACAGCAGGTTAACTGAAATAAATGAAAAAAAAACCCTTGTGTTCTGTAGATACACCACTTTTACTAACAGTTTCAATCCACTGAATGTTTAACCCGGGGGGTACTTAACAAATTTTAATACGGGGAGGCTCCGCCCCGAGTCAAGACCCCTTACCCTTTCATATCCATTTTGGCAGAAAGGTACCCTTTTTTTATACCTTTTATTGAAAAAAGGTACCCCTTTCACATACCTACTTTGGGAAGTCTTGTTATCATTTTCATGTAGTGCTTAATAAATAAACTGATACAGCCATAAGGGCGTCTATTCAAAATATTATAATTAAAGGCCCTTTTAAATACCTAAATGACCGATTTCCTACCCTTTTATATACCTCAACTTGTGAAATCCCTACCCTTTCATATACCTGAAGCCTGAAAAAGGTACCCCTTTCGGGCGGAGCCTCCCCGTATAGGCCATTATAGGGAGTACCCCCCCCCCCCCCCCGGGGATGTTTAAGTACATAATTATATATATAATTACTACGTCACTGGCTACAATCACATAGAATGTGGCTATAACCCTCTGCACACATTTGGCCTGTAAGTTACAAATTAACAAGTATTCTTTGAAATTGAGGTGAATATTCTGCCTCTATTCACACCGAGATTGAAGAAGAATAATTGTTTTAGTATATACACAGGTAGTGATCTCAACAACATTTCAGAAGGAAACCAGTAAAAATCGATTTAATTGACCTCTCAATTCATGCTCGGAAAACGTGCAAGCTGTACAAAGCATGCGCGAATTCGCGAAACTATTTACAGAATCTTTGAACATGGAAAATCTATAGTTAATCTTCGAAAAAACCTCGTGACAGTCTAGAATAATGGTCCTTAAACACCGTTCAAATCAGTGTGAATCAAAAGTATGCTTAATTCAAAAGTATGCTCTATTTTTGTTTGGCTTACGCATTATTCACTCGGTAGGGGGTGAATAATGCTCATTAGCCAGAGAATAGCGAAACGCCATCAGGATTGCTTAAAAAACACCAAGACACTGAGTGTTGTAATATCCTAATGTATTATTAACTGTTAGGCTGTTACCATTGCATGCACAGGTGGCTGCACTGTGGTACGCATTAGAGGTCTGTGTAATAGTTTGTGTAGAGAAAATAAGATAATGTAGCCCATTAGATTTGCAAACTTTAAGACAAAATTTTGTCATGTCTTCTTTCAACCAATACTCTTATGCAGCTGGTAACTGGAACACACGTGCCCAAACGCAAAAATGCCACGGATGTCCACACAAATCTGTATGTTGACTATTGGCGAGTTAAAAGAACTTAGAGATGTTCATACCCACAGAGTCCGAACAATCCACAGCAACATGGATGGACACCATGGACTGATATTTCCCCACGCAACCCTGTCTCCCACTCATCTCTACACTTCGTAGACAGCGTAGTGGAATAGGCAGGTAATAGGTGGTGTCGTTACATGCTGACGTAAGAGAAATAGCCTCCAGGTAGCTTTTTAGGTCACCCCATTGCTGTAAAGATGTGCCTACAAGTATTGAGAGATTCAGCTTCTTCGCCATAACACTTTTTTCACTATCCTAAATGCTTGCAGTGGAACCTCTGCTAACAGAGGGCTCCCATACTGGTGGACATCTCTACTAACTAGTCATGGTTCCGGCCACAATTCATATGAATAAGTTATATCTTAAACCTCTCTCACATACCTTTAAGATTTGAACAGCTGGATTTTATACTGTTTCCTTAGCATATTAAGCAACGGATTATTTTACTCCCCCTGTGGATGGGATGCTACACCATCACAACTTTTATCCCCAGCATTAAATTCCTCATACCCATTTTATACCTCTGGCCTGGGTTTTCGAAAGGTGGATAACGCTATCCACCGGATAAATCACTATCCAGTGGATAGCGTGTTTGTGGGTTAACACTATCCACTGGATAGTGATGTATCCGGTGGATAGCGTTATCCACCTTTCGAAAACCCAGGCCAGAGGTATAAAATGGGTATGAGGAATTTAATGCTGGGGATAAAAGTTGTGATGGTGTAGCATCCCATCCACAGGGGGAGTAAAATAATCCGTTGCTTAATATGCTAAGGAAACAGTATAAAATCCAGCTGTTCAAATCTCTAAAGGTATGTGAGAGAGGTTTAAGATATAACTTATCATATGAATTGTGGCCGGAACCATGACTAGTAGTAGAGATGTCCACCAGTATGGGAGCCCTCTGTTAGCAGAGGTTCCACTGCAAGCATTTAGGATAGTGAAAAAAGTGTTATGGCGAAGAAGCTGAATCTCTCAATACTTGCAGGCACATCTTTACAGCAATGGGGTGACCATAAAAAGCTACCTGGAGGCTATTTCTCTTACGTCAGCATGTAACGACACCACCTATTACTGCCTATTCCACTACGCTGTCTACGAAGTGTAGAGATGAGTGGGGAGACAGGGGTGCGTGGGGAAATATCAGTCCATGGTGTCCCTCCATGTTGCTGTGGATTGTTCGGACTCTGTGGGTATGAACACTCTTAAGTTCTTTTAACTGCCAATAGTCAACATACAGATTTGTGTGACATCCGTGCATTTTGCGTTTGGGCAGTGTGTTCCAGTACCAGCTGCATAAGAGTATTGGTTGAAAGAAGACATGACAAAATTTTGTCTTAAAGTTTGCAAATCTAATGGGCTACATTATCTTATTTTTCTCTACAAAACTATTACACAGACCTCTAATGCGTACACAGTGCAGCCACCTGTGCATGCAATGGTAACAGCCTAACAGTTATAATACATAGGATATACACACTCAGTTCTTGGTGTTTTAAGCAATCTGATTGGTTCGCTATCTCTGGCTAATGAGCATTATTCACCCCCTACCGAGTGAATAATGCGTAAGCCAAACAAAAATAGAGCATACTTTTGAATAAAGCATACTTTTGATTCACACTGATTTGAACGGTGTTTAAGGACCATTATTCTAGACTGTCAGGAGGTTTTTTCGAAGATTAACTATAGATTTTCCATGTTCAAAGATTCTGTAAATAGTTTCGCGAATTCGCGTATGCTTTGTACAGCTTGCACGTTTTCCACGCATGAATTGAGAGGTCAATTAAATCGATTTTACTGGTTTCCTTCTGAAATGTTGTTGAGATCACTTCCTGTGTATATACTAAAACAATTATTCTTCTCAATCTCGGTGAATAGTGGCAGAATATTTACCTCAATTTCAAAGATACTTGTAATTGTACTACAGGCAAATGTGTGCAGAGGGTTATAGCCACATCTATGTGATTGTAGCCAGTGACGTAGTAATTATATATATAATTATGTACTTAAACATCCCCGGGGGGGGGGGGGGGGTACTCCCTATAATGGCCTATACGGGGAGGCTCCGCCTGAAAGGGGTACCTTTTTCAGGCTTCAGGTATATGAAAGGGTAGGGATTTCACAAGTTGAGTATATAAAAGGGTAGGGAAAATCGTCATTTAGGTAATTTAAAAGGGCCTTTAATTATAATATTTTGAGTAGATGCCCCTTATGGCCTTATCAGTTTATTTATTAAGCATTACATGAAAATGATAACAAGACTTCCCAAAGTAGGTATGTGAAAGGGGTACCTTTTTTCAATAAAAGGTATAAAAAAGGGGTACCTTTCTGCCAAAATGGTATATGAAAAGGGTAAGGGGTCTGACTCGGGGCGGAGCCTCCCCGTATTAAAATTTGTTAAGTACTCCCCCCCGGGTTAAACATTCAGTGGATTGAAACTGTTAGTAAAAGTGGTGTATCTACAGAAACACAAGGGTTTTTTTTTTCATTTTATTTCAGTTAACCTGCTGTCCAAATTCAGACATGTTGAAGCGGTGGATGCCACAGCCCATCAGCCGTGCACAAGTACAAGAGATGAGAGTTACCTTGGGTGTACTGATGCCACCTGGGAGTGCAAGATGTTTCTTAACATCCACATTGATCCCAGTGTGCCATTACCCGTGACCAGAGATTTTGTGGCCCTGCTGCAAAGAATGCTCCTGAGCTGAGCTAAACTACTCAGTAGTATAACTTTGATAAAATGGCAATCTTTTTTGTTATTAAATAGTTTGGAATTATTTGACAACTCCTCACTGTGGGTTTTTCATGGTAGAACAAATCTGAAGTGTTGTGTGTATGTTTATCAGTGATGCATGTAATGTAAACTTGCATGTCTGTTGTTGATGGATATGACAATTAAGTTATTTTCTTTCGCAATATCCAGTGTTTCTAGGTGCCTCAAATATCCACACTACAACCAGTTATTTTTTTACTGTGGTGCAGACAAGTACAACTTGCTGTGTGGTGAAAGATTAATCTGTGATTACACCTTGGGCTATATCTTGTTTTTTATTATTTTCCGTGCAGTTTTCATGATTATTGTCTATAGGTTTAACTTAAAAGTCTTTACGTTTAATGTAATTTTATCTGAGTTAAGTGGTGTCCCAGCACATCCTTTACTAATTATTTTTCTTACTGAAATTTCAATTTCCAATTTGTAGAAATGTAACGGACATTTAATACTCATGCATGCTAGTGAGTGAATTAGCATCTCCGATAACCTTGGCACCTTTTTGGTGAGGAATGAGTCCACTACGTGTGGGAATCAGTCGTTGAGGAACCAGTGTCAGACTTTCAGCACTCTTAGTGCAGAATATTGCAGTTTTGATTTTAAGACACAAATTAACGCAGAAGACATAATTGCAGGATTATATGGTTAACCAATGCACACACAAGTTCTCTATATCCCTCAAGAACCAGTCCATTACCTCGCACATTAAGATATGTTACTTGATGCCAGGATGAAAATTAATGTTAACATGACCAACAATCCATGTTGTCGGTACTTTTTGCATTATTGGGCTGCCTTTACACTACAGTTAAGTTGACTTTATAGAAAACCCTTGAAACATGATAACTCAGGGATTGATTGACTTCAAGTCCTACCCGGAGATTGGTGTGAAAGTAGACAGAAATCTTATATAAAGTTTCTATAATTACTGCAGTACTAGTATCACTGATGTCTGATGACATGTGACTTTTTCAAATGATCTGTTTCTGTTACACTATTAAACAAATTAAGTTGTTATACAAAGTCATGTAAAATGGCTAATAAACTGTTTACTGATATAATTGTCTTTTGAACATGTGTAGGTGTCTCTGATTTTGTTTTCTTGGCTTGTTTGTGTGCCTGTTTTGAGGGGGCAACGGGGTAGGACCAGCAACCATTTTCAAGGAAGGAAACTCATATTCGATTTATAATGATATTAATATTACATTAATTGCAATGCATAAACACAATAAAAAATTATTTTGTATTTAATGTATTTTGATTCAACAAAAGTACCTGCAATCAACCTCCCTCGTTAAATAAAGATTTCTTAAAGTGCCTATGAAGTAAAAAATAATAGCTGCTTATTTGAAAGGCTTTTCAAAGGAAAGAAGAATGGCGTTTTCCTTTTGGGAATATCTTTTTTCTTTTTAGAGATATTTAAGTTTTTGTATTATGCAATGACGAAAGTGATGACGTCATAGGTGGTTCCACTAAAACAGTACAACACTCAATCAAGAATATCTCCAAAAATATTGAGTACTGTTCTTCAAACTTGGCACCAGAAACGTACATCACAAAAGAAAACAGAATGACACCTACTATGTTGTTGCCATGGCAAACACTCTCAGCTCCAGTCTCTTTCTGTGAAAAACCAAATATCCCATTTGCAATCTTTTCAAGTAGGACAGAAGGTCTAGCTCTGCACACAAATGGTTCCCATATTGCCTAACTATCCCCATTAGATTGTTGTGAGTGGATGGTCCTCGTTTAGGATAAAATCTGGGAATTTCAGTTTTAATTAAAACAGGACCAGCGGCGTAATTGTTGTCATGGCAATGGCACGAAAGGTGTCATTTTGCTTCTTTTGTGATGTACAGTCCTGATGCCAAGTTTGAAGAACACTGCTTTAATATTTCTAGAGATATTCTTGATTGAGTGTTGTACTGTTTTATTGAAACCACCTATGACGTCATCACTTAATTCACAAAAACGTAAATATCTCTAAAACGAAAAAAGATATTCTAAAAAGAAACACGCCATTCTTCTGTACTTTGAAAGGCCTTTCAAATAAGCCACAATTATTTTTTACTTCATAGGCACTTTAATAGACTTTCATATTAAACATTTAGGGTATAAATATAAGTTCAGTTTTGTGCGGCTTACAATGTATCTTTTTTCACATTTTTTTAAAGTTTCTTTGTAATTTTTATAGGATGTTACTGGGCTAGATGAACTACTAACAGTAATCATTCTTCTTAACTCATTTTATTCATAGTGCTTCATTACACCACACCTTTAAGATGTGCAGTGTTTTCCAAGCCCACAATGTCCCATGAAATTTTTAAAACCTCTAAAAATACATCAAAATATCAAATAAATTTAATAAAACTAAATCTGAAATAAATTCACTTATTCCACTTCTAAGGTGGCCCACATGAGCAAAACACAACTCAGGTTCTCTTCTGAAACACAACAATCTTTTCGAGAGCCGACAGCAATCTTTTTGAGAACACGACAATCTTTTCGAGAACAACAACAATCAACAATTTTTTTTTGAAGTCGTGTCTGCTTTCACGAAATGTTTACCCAAAAAGTCGAAAGAGAGGTGAATCACCTTCAATTCCAAGAATGCGAAGATGGACGAAATTGTAACCATCGGGATTGGTTCTCTGTTGTGGGGCGTTTTCAAACCCATGAGGGGCAAGTCTCTTCCACTAAAAGTCAAGAAACACGTCTCGGCTGAGACAATACCGTATTTACTCGAATAAGCGCCGCCCTCGATTAAGCGCCGCACCCCCGATGCGGCGCTTACTCGAGGAATTCCGTATAACCAGGAAAAACACTAAAAACGACAAAGGAGTTCGCTCTCGTTATCATGAAACTCGCGTTTTTTCTCTACTTACTATCAGTTTAGTATCAGTCCATACGAAAATTAACAGATAGAAAGTGTACCGTTGAATAAAAATATAGAAAAACTAAATTTGTCTGGTATAATTTTTAAATAAGCACCGCCCACGAATAAGCGCTGCACCCCCCCTCCCCCCCCCCCCCCCTGGGACTTAAAGGATTAAGATTGCTGACATTTTCATAAAATCATCACGATATTGTTGCAACTTATTCCACAATAAGGGTGCTTCACTTGTTATGGCCTGGCGGTCTGCAAAAATATTAGGCGTTTTCTTTTCCTTTTTTGGGGGGGAGGGGAAAGCCCTGTCAGGGGTTAGTCTGTTTGTTTGTTTGTTTGTTTGTTTGTTTGCATTTTTCGGTGGGCCCAAGGAATTGTTATTGTTGGGAAGAGTTCTACCAACCCTTCTCCCCTGGTTAGAAGTAATGGATCGAAAGGCCCTGTGTTGATATTGGTTCTAACGTTATTGGTGGACATCACTGCTTTAGTATGATCAAAGAAAGAAAGCAAATTCTCAAGTTGTTCACTAACTTAAATTTTGATGAGATTGTCCAGTTGAAATTTACTGATCACATTTTTGTTAGTATGAGTACTTTCACTTACTGTCAAAAGACAACTGCTTTTTGATATGTAGTTGTAACCACTTATGGATAATTATATTACAAGACTTTAACGTAGAGTCTGATGGGTAACCTTTTAGGTTTGCTTGCACGGTATTCAGTCAAATGGAAAATATAAGGTATACATCAGTCATGGCTATATAGTCATGGGTGTAAGTGAGACTGTATCAAAGTAAACACTTATGTACATGAACCTGCAAAGCTCTTTCTTCTCCATTAAATATCATCTATGTTAGCAATTTCAAGGAGTTCTTTATACAGAGAGCGTCCCTCTTTAGCGCTGTGGGGCAGCTGTAACTTAGTGTTTTCCAGTACATATTCAAAGCAGTACCCTGGGTAGATGCTCTCATTCTCTTCATAGGTAAGGTTCACCCTCATAGATTGGATCTCATCATCCAAGATCGGGTGAAGTAGACCATCCACTCCTCTGTGAAGCTCTGGGAGAAACAATAGTTCACCCGTTCTCCCACAGACTAATGGTGTCATGCCTAGAACCCCTTATTAGATGTGTGTTCAGTGTTCTTTGACTTTGTGTAGGTCATCTTCAATCTTGAAGTAATTGAGCAAAACAAAACCAGAGGCATGTCATTTGAATCTCAAAAGATTTCCTGTTTCATTTAAGGCTGTTAAAGTTAATCCACCAACCAGACTTGTTTCTTCTGTAAAACCCCCAACAGCTCTCGATCTTTGGTTTGACGGAGATGACCCATACTTGCTGACTTCTTCATCTTCTCAGTTGAAATACTGCACATTGCACTGCTGCCATCACGCCATTTTCTGTTCCACAGTCAGTCCTCAGTTTCACTGGACAGCCTCATCGCTCTGCCACATAGTTCAAATAGAAATTAGCAATAATTCCTGGATGGTTGTTTGACTTGTGACTGTTAAGCACACTTTTTGACTCCAGCCATCGATACGCCCATGTACTGGGAATCCATAAGGTATTAATTTGTCGTATCCGTCGACGTTCCATGTGTGGTTTGGACCAGATAAGAAGAACATGTTTCTTCTTTTAAGGCTTTTTTTGCCCTTCTCTGCTCACGTCCTTCTTGATCCATTTCCCATACGAGTTCATCTACAACAAGTCTAGGAACTTGAACATTTTTTCAGTTGTAGGGTATGCCACATACTCCTACATGTATATTCACCTTGGCAGCCTGGGCCACTTAGCTGATTGATGATTTGTTCCCTCACAACGTCCATATCAAAAAATGAGAATCGTCTCTTTAAAGTGGCTCAAAACAGTTTTCTGGGCTTTTTAGACTTTTAGAATAAGGTGTGATGACGTACCTTTCATTGTGTTTAAGTAATCAATTAAGGTTGTACTGTTCTGTTGCATGGCAACAAATTTGACCCACTTTTTACCTTCAATTGCATCTACAGTATCTTGAAAATTAAGCTGGCGACTCATTTTTTGTTAAAATCTTTTTATTACACACAGAAGAAGAAATTGGGAAAATAAGAAAACAATTCTGTAGAGTAGATTTTGCTTAAATTTAAAAAAACAAAAATTTCAAGATTGGAAAAAGTTACGCACATGCATTCCGTTTTTGCTGTTGAATATTTTTTTGCACTAAAAGGTAGGGTCACGGGATCAGTGTTTGAGACATGAGATTCGTGGATAAGGAATTTTTTAGCGCACGTTGTACGCACACATTAATATCTCGACTTTGCAAGATCGTACTTTGCCCACACATGAACGCAGTCCGCTGCTCAGTAAAGCCTGCAATTCCACTCGCATAAACGTGAATACACGCGAATCCCCACAAAAAGTGTTTTCTTTTCTGCGTAGCAGCACAAGTGGTAGAAGAAGAGTACCATACATACCGGAAGGTGAGGCATGCTTAGTAGAAAGAGTGAAGAAAACTTGAAGAGTAGTTTTTTTGCTCTTGTTTTTTAGATTGATTTCCTGCGCAATCAATCGCAACATCAATATCACAATTTTTGTTTACTTTCCATACAGCAATCTTTTTTGTTTCATTCAAAATTGCCCGAAGGATGGTTCCTTTCGAAGGTAAAAATAAGCTACATTGCAAACAGCTCGCTAAACTTGGCTGAAACAAAGTTTTATGCAATAGGCTTTACGCCGCCATGTTTGTTGTAAGTTTTGCAAACTTTAAAGTATATCCTCTTGAAAAGTAATATGAATTTACTGCTTCCTCTTCTGGAATGGATGGTACAAAAATGGCACCTTTCATTGACATAGAACAGAGCTAGTACCAGGTTCCTGTCACTTTAAGTGTCAGGGTTAGTTAGCAGACAGTGCTTTGAAATTTTGTTGCATTTCACTTAATTTTGTTGCGTTTTAGTTTGCGTTTGTGTATCAAAAAATTTTCTAATGTTTTGAAAAAGATTGCTGCGTATCAGGAAATTTCGTTGTGTTCTCCAAAAGATTGATGTGTTTCAGAAGGGAAACCGAGTTGTGTTTTGCCCCTACGGGCTACCATGCAATTTACACATTGACTATTCAAAACACTGGCCACAAACCTAAACAATACACACAAAGGAGGCTATGGAGAGATGGATGTTTGTTTATGTTAATCTGTTCTACCTGTATTGCATCACTATCATATGTAGAGAGACTGGACTTAAAAAACCCTCAAAATAAGATTCTTTAACCCATGACTCCCGTGCCGGCCATAACCGGCCGTGACGAGCCATGGCCTTTGTTCCACTTCTGATATCATTACCTTTGGCCAGAATTGACACTAGCTATACTCAACTTCTGCAAGAGAAAAAAATCTTTCCATGCAATCATGATGCCCAGATCGGAGTGGTCGGCTCAATGGAGCTTGAAATATACGCAAAAAAACGATCAGAAATTTGAGTGAAAAACTCAAAGAAAAACTTCGTATGACTACACGTGGCTATTGCTGGTAAAAATTGCTCAGCTCGATCATGCTTTCTCAGAATTTTTTGAACTGAAAGCAAGCTCCATAGGAGGTCAAACACTGAAGCAAAAAGATAGGAGGAGAAAAAGGAAAGGTGAAAAAAAATCAATAATAAAGACATAGGTCACTTTCTCATCCAAAAATTTTGATTTCTGCACATGCCCGAACAAAAATGCTGTAAAAGGCAATGCTAGTGGAAAGAAAGGCATACTGTCAAGTTGCAAATGCCTTTTTGAGTAGACTGGAGCTAATTTAGCCCATATCCAGCCTGAAAATCTCCAAAATGTCTTTAAAAAATTAATGCTCTTTAGGAACAAAGCTCTGGGAGTCAATGGGTTAAAACACAGTCAAGGATGCAAATTTTATCAATTATTTTCAATGCAATATAATTGTAAATATTGTAATACTGTAAATATTGCAATATTGTAAATTGATTCTGAAAAGCCCCTTGGGGAGAATTAATAAAGTATTGTAATACACTTTGATGTACATGTAGCAATAACTTGCACCAGGCAGATTTATATAATAATGGCAAGGAAAATATATTAATTTATTTAATTTCAATTGAAAATTTCTCACTATCAT
>JAHPZR010043707.1:20000-62500 GCA_019787425.1 Platygyra sinensis
TTTTTTTTTTTTTTTTTTTCGTTGTTGTTTTTCTTCTTCTTTCAAAATCCTTCTTCGTGTCTTTGTAACTGAACTGCCGTTTTCACTGGTAGGGATTTTTTTTTAGCTGCCTTTGTGACGTCGGGTTTTGGCGCGCAAAGCATCGATTACTTCGATAACACAAATTCAGAGCTTACCTGTTAGTTAAGCAGAGTTTGCTCGTTATTTCCAGCGATATTCGAAGCTTATTCGAGGAATATTTGCGCCCGCCTGGTAGGAGATTTGGCATCATTAAGCCTTTGACCCTCGTTAAGTCACCCAGCATTGCTCAAAGAACCGAGGAATGTTTTTGTTCTGAGATCATGGTTTAAGTCCGCCGTTAACTTAGCCATTGAAGAACAAGTGAGCCAGGCGGTAGAGTCTAGAAACGCTTCTTCTTCCAAAACAAAGCATTCGTCCTTGACTTATGGCTCATTTGCCAAACTTCGGCGTGTGTCAGTTTTGGAAATTAGAACTGCTTTCTAGACTCTTATTATTTTCTTGAAATCAGCCATCCAACAACCTTCGCTGCAAAAATTTCTGGGATATCCCATAATAATCTTTCATACGTAAAGCGCCGTGACCATCGTGTGCGCGACTTATAGCACTTGTTAGCGTGACTCAGACACGGCCGGGAACTGGCGAGAAAGGCCAGGCAGCAAAGTCGTTGCATTTGACCTGTGCTTCGAAGACCTTCGAAGTTTCTAAGCCATTTTTACGGGCCAAAGAGAAATCGCAGGTCGGTTAAATTCGCAAGCAAGCGTTCAGTGTGTGTGTATCGTGGTTTTCCAAGCAGATGATTACTTTGAATTGTGATAGAATCGAGCCCACCGCGAAGAAAAAAAGACAAAGAACGCCTGATTGCAGGTTTAACTATAGGAAGACTATAGGAAGAAGAAAACTTCGGCTCAAATGTAAGTTTTGCTTTGTATTTCAGCGTTCCTTTGCTGATGAATTTTCCGTTTCATGTGCTTTATTTCGGCATGAGCAGCATGTTAGCTTAAGGCTTTCTCTTTCTGTGTTGTCGGATATAATCATTTCATGGAACGAGCAGTTTTGTAGTACCAAAAAAGTAATTTCACGTAGAAACATTTCAATCACCAACGTAGCCGATTTGCAAAACATCCAACCTCTCTCTCATTCTAGCCACTTTTCATTGACTTTAGTTAGGTATCGATTCGTGCAAGTCGAGATTGTTTCCTTTGGCCTAACACCGCTAACCCTAACGTGTCCTGACCTTAACTCTAGCCTAAACCAACTCGAAAGCTCATTAGCTACTTTGGTCACTGTACACGATTAAATAGTGTTTCTTTTCTGTCTAACTTGTTTGTATTTTTTTTTTATTTCTGTATAATTGTAAATTATGTTAGATTAAGTTGTATCACGTCTGTAAACAGTGTAAAATAATAAAACTTGAAACTTGATTTGCTAGCGTTAACTGTAAGCGCTAGCCCTAATCCTACGCAATAACCCTAATTCTGAGCGCTAGCCCTAATCCTACGCAATAACCCTAATTCTGAGCGCTAGCCCTAATCCTAAGCAAGAACCCTAATTCTGAGCGCTAGCCCTAATCCTAAGCAATAACCCTAATTCTGAGCGCTAGCCCTAACCCCAAGCAATGACCCTAGGCCTGAACGTTAACCCTAAGCTCGACCCATAACCCAGACCCCAAACGCTAACCCTAAGCTTGTTCCGTAAGCCTAACCTTCAACGCTGACCCTAGTTTCGAGCGGTAACCCTAACCCTGACTCGAATAAAACTGGGAACTCTTAACCCTAGGAGTTAAAGTCAGCATTTGAAAAAAACTTCAAAGAGAAACAACGCTAATAGTACTGTGTAACAAAGCAGTTCCAAAAGACGCGGACTGTGACATGCAAGTGTTTTAGCATATTTTATTTCTGGAATACGCAATAGAAACGAGGGGAAATAAGTGCAAGGCAGTTTTCTACAGGTATAAACAAATTGGCATGCGAAGTTTTGGAGCTGTGTTGGCCATGTTCGATTTCAGCGAAAAATCTAGCGGACATTCTTGCACGTGGCCTTTCAACTGAGCTTACATGCTGCGTGAAATGAACTTTTCACGGTTCTCTAAGTGAAATCAAAGTCCTTGGGCGGCGCGATAATGTGAAGTCAAAATTTCAACTGTCCGTAAATGACCTGAAATCAACATTGTCTAAAGCTTGCGCATTGCGTAAAATTAACATTTGCCTGTAACTTGAGTGAAATTAACGTCTTTGCGGTCGCACGTTAACGTGGAATCAACATTGTAACGGTTTTTACCTCAAATCAGCACTTTTTCAAGGTTGCACGCTGCAAAGATCAATATTTTGCGGGATTTTAAGTGAAATTACCGTCTTTGCAGTCACGTGCTGGCGTGACAACAAATACAAGTTTTTGCATACGTAATATCTCGAAAACAGCTAAAAAAAATCCCTACCAGTGAAAACGGCAGTTCAGTTGCAAAGACACGAAGAAGGATTTTGAAAGAAGAAGAAAAACAGCAACGAAAAAAAAAAAAAAAGATTTCATCGACCTTGAATCGAGCCCTCGAGTGTCACATCAAAACAAATTCGAATCAGCTTCGTTCGGCGCGTTATCCCCTTGAGCTAACGAAGCAGCGTCGAGAAACCATTGTGTTATAGTGACTTGATCCTTTAGCGAAACAAAAGGTTTCTTTTGTTTTTCGTTCAACAATAGATCACTGAGGGTTGTTTGCATACGTAATATCTCGAAAACGAAGAGCAAACCAGCGAAAAAAAATACAGGCTGATGTTTTTCAAATGGAATAAAGGCCACATGCAAAAATTCAGCTAATTTGGAGCAAGAAACAAAAACAACCAAAATCGTCACTTATCCCCCTTTTCCACTAGCCGCCTCATGTATTTTCTTCTTTCTCTATGGTTTATTTTAATTCTTCCAGTGCCAGGGCAGTTTCAGGTCACTCTATTTTAGTGCACACTTAACCCAGTATTTCTGGTTTGAATAGTAGGATTTAGTTATTAGTTACAGAGCATGGCTTTATCACTACCTTGCCTACCCACTTTGTAAGCTTTCTGTCACCATTAAGTGAATACTGCAAAATATAGACAAACACAAGTTAGAAGTCAATTACCAGTATTTCCTCACAATTAGCAATGTTTAAGACCCTGTTCAGATGTCCTGCTTTTGCCGTGCCGAGCTAAATTCAGGAATTACATTCCACAAAAACATGGCAGAAGTACTGCATATGAATCAGACTTTTGAATTAAGTTCAGCAAACAATTAAGTTGGACAAGCTCTGCCGTGCTACACGACTCTGGCCTGGTAACAATTCACATGCTGTGCTTCTGCTGCTGGGAGTTACATGTACAAAGAAAATTGCTGAGAGGCTTCAATCAGTAAATCTTGAATTTGGTTGAACATCTGAATCAGTTAAGTCTTTCTGCCGTGCTACAGTTGATTTAAATTGCAATTTAGTTTGGCACGGCAGAAAAATGTCTGAACTGGGCCCAAGTCTTGCAGAAATGACTCAGGTAAAAGCTACATGTATTTCTTGAGACTGGAATCTGGAATTAAAACTCTAGAAGCTGTTGGTATTCGCTTACCATAAACACCTGCGTATAAGTTAATGCACAGTTTGGCCTGTTGAAGAAACTTTCAGAGGAAACAATGAATGCACATAACAGACATCTTTCTTAAGACTCCACTTTCGATTTATTTTAATTTCTTTCCAAATCTTTTCCAAAATTTGAGTTCCCAAACTTGGGGTGCGGCTTATCTGCGTGTGCGGCTTATATGCCAGCGTTCACGGTACAATTAAATGAAATAAATTTGAAACATCTCCCGTTTCTCAGTCCCACACCCTCAGTCCCTCCACCCACTCTCTTTTCAGCTTTATATAGTAACACGCTTAGTTACTTTACAGTACAGCACAGTAAGGCCTACATGTACACACACCAGAGATCCTTGCTCTTGTGCAGGCTTTGCTGGTTCAAGTTCATGACCCATTGATCCAACCCACAATCTTCCTTGCTGAAAAAAAAATAATGTAAATTTAAGTGCATTAAATTATTACTAACAAACATGTAACCCAAAACCAACAAGTGAAAGTACATGTAGGACAGAACAAGTGGTTTACGATCTGGGAAATAATTATGTAGCAATGACCAGTTAGTAGTCTTGAATGGGCACCAAGCTATAAGCTAGCGAGACTGACCTACAGATTTACAGTTCTGTATTCTAAATTTATTTTTATTAGTAAGTACTTTATATTAAGAGTGTAGAGTTCTTAAGTCAAGAGCACATGTACCTACAGTGTATCACCATTTCTGCTAATGGTTGTCTAACAATAATTTAGTCAATAGCACTTACAGGGTCACACTTGCCATCATTAAGATGATTTTCTGGCTTGTCTTCTACAAATAAACACCCAATAAATACTTCACTGAGCAGACGTATAGTTGGAAATGACCTATTTTAATACAGCTTGCTTACACACAAGTGCAGCATCTCCCAGAAATAAACTATGGCCGTTAGTGAATAATTATAGACACAAATTTGTACAGGCCTACATCTACCAAACAATTACACATTATTGTCAGCTCTTTTAATCTTTTTTAAGTTACAAAACAAAATCACTCTGGATCAATAAGAGGTACTGTATGTATTAAGGGAATTGCATGAATGCAAGTGCAATTAAACATAAAGTGCAGATTAATGATAAACTACTAGTAAACTGTTCAACCTACCATCTACTGTAACCACTACTTCTTTCTGTCCAGTCTGTTGAGAATTGCCCAAAGGGAAGTCAATCAATACCAAAATACATGTATGCATCACAATGTGGAATTTGCATAAATAATTAAATAACAACTAAAGACAGTCTTATTATGGCCCTTAAGGCCATTATTATATTATTAAGGTCAAGATTGAGCTACACTATATCTAGTTCCTACCGCAAGATCTAAAAAGATTAAACTCCTCTTGCATGCCAGAATAACAGAACCTCCTTTCTTCCTTGGAATCACTGGTTAGGAATGAAACAAACATTTAGGACAGACTTCCACATTTGATATTACACATATTGGGAAGTGCGAGGCATTGAATACTTGTTGTCAGCATGTTTAACTCTGGATCGAGTAAGCCAGCTTCAAGCCATGGTCAGGTCATTACATGGTGCCCCTGGACAAGAGATGACTCCGCGATCTTTCCACCCATGGAAAGACTTTACCTCACCTTACATTGCAACTGGAATTAGTATGGCATCAGCAGAGACAAAATCCATCAGCAAACAAGATGTACATTAACTCAATACTGAGCTCGCAATGCATTATAGGGTAATTTTAAAAATTAATAATAATATTATGGCTACTTTTGGCTTTTTTGTGATCCTTTTGTGAACAGACAGAGACTTTGTTGCCATGTTTTGGTCTATATTTCTTGTGATAAAAGCAAAACAGAACCAGTGTGGCTGTTGTTTTCTGTTTAAGGTATTGCATGAATGATTTTTTGTCTGATTTAATGAGAAGATTGAATTCATTGGACAGATAAGATTGGAATGAAAATTCCATGTTTAGGCACCACTCTGGCTCCTTGAACAAAACTTGAGTTGCCCACAAGCAAAAACTTTAAATCAGACTTACCACATCCAACCACCTCATCAAATTGATAGCTTTTATCCTAGTAAAAGAAGGTGCAAATAATTGTCTGTTTGTTAGTAAAGTATCCTACGTCTCTGTAATGGACTCTACATTATATTTCTGCATCATACACTTATGAATTGTGCATGTCAAAATACATGTACAGTTATGACTGTAACAATTTAAAAAAAATAATCCACAAGTTAGCTAGATACATCATGTACAGGTGGCAAGGAAATTTTGACACTTAGTTACAGTATTACTAATGGAAGGATAAAAACTCAAATCACGTAAAAAGAAAACAACAAAAACTAATTTTGGTGCATAACACATTTAATTTTTAGCAGCTTAATTTTCTGGAGGAGCCCAGTTTTAAGCAGTAAATAAGGACAGTTTTCAAATAAAAGCATAAAGTATGAGACAGTATGATCACAGTATGATCTGATAATATTATTTAAGTGAATTGCCTATAGATAGAATAGACTGCCAAGTCAAGTTAGAGATGATGATCAATTTTATTAAAAAAAAGGTTAGTCAGAGGTGTTCTTAATTCTTTGTTAATCAGGATTAGTATTTTATATCCAACCATTTTCCCAAAACAATTCCTGCAGACAGTTCAAAGACAGTCACCATGGCCACAAATAGTGCTTTGACCATCCCCTGGCTAGGAAATTGGCCTGTCACATGCACACGTCACCACAGAACCCTCAAACAATGTTCAACTTATAAGCAATATGCCAAGCAACAAAGTCAATATCAAGGTTATTTGGCACTGAAAAGCTGAGTGAAGGTGTCAATTAAAGACAACCTGCCCTCCTTGCTGCTCTTAACACCTGGCCACCAGCAAGGAACTAACAGATAGGCTGGTGCCTAGCCAAGTCCCAAGAAGGCCTGGACGGAGCCCCACTAGCTTTAAGCTAGGCCTTGTGCCCAAACCCACGTGAAAAATTAGCAGAAGCAGGCACATTTATTGTGAGATCGCTCAGATATATAGTTTAACATTAAGTTTTATCCACAGGGGTTTCCCTAGTACGACTAGTGCCGCGGTCCGGGTGACCACCACCATCTCCAGTTTCTGTAATTTCAATCACCCATTCTTTTTGTACCTAATATGGAGTAAATGTAATAAATAAAATAACTAAATTCAAACAGAAGAATCGTTACTCCCGCCATGTATGGGAGGATCTAGACCTACAGCTGTAGTCGGACTAAAGAATGCTCGAAAACTAAAGGCAACTCAAAGTGAAGGAATTATTCCTTCATTTTGAGTTTGCCTTTTAGTTCTCAAGCACCATGCCGACTTTATTACAGCTTATCCTACAAATAGTCCTACCAATGCAGTCTAATGGAATACATACACAGGGCTTGAAATAACGGCCGGTCAACGGACAATGTCCGGTCAGAATCGAGCATTGTCCGAGCAAATCCGTGGATGACCGGACATGTTGTCCGGTCATTTGGGCTTTCAAAGAAAATTCAATTTTGAGACAATCATGATGGAAATTTATTCAATCTTATCATGTTCCCAAAAAAGATATTAACTAGAGGGACTTTTGTTTGTGAAATTGATGACATTTCCTGTTGTCAGTCGCGACCGCAAATTGGCTACTGCTGTGCGTGTTGTAAAGTGCTCAAGATTACACGCCCCACTGCGCCGAAAATAACAGATGGATTAAATTAAATTTGTCCGGCCAAAAATGCCTATGTCCGAGCAAAATCACGTTTGACCGGACAATGTGTCCGGCGCCTGCCCAATAGTTATTTCAAGCCTTGATACAAAGACCTTACACAAGTTATACAAAAGAACACTGCACCATTTTTTGAAGCTCCCCCAGGTCACAAGATCGACAAATTTCTTAACAAATAATTTTACCTTTCCTGTTTCTACATCCAAAACGTGAACGCTATAGTCAAAGCAATCGACCCAAAATAACCTCTGCGTTTTCGTGTCCCAGTGTGGCCCTTCTCCAAGCTTAGCGCGTAAATTCTCACCAACAACAGAGATCTCAACCTCCGCCATTTTTTCGACTGCCCGGTCTGTTCCCACTTAGCCGGCGGAGTCTGGGCACGAGGAAAAGATAACCAATAACATCATTGGCTAGTTCTTCGGGTATCGGTTCCATTCGGGACGGTCCCGAAGGTTTCCCGAAGATTCTTCTGGAATTTGAAAAAGAAGGGGGAAATAGGTACCCGAAGGGTACATGTGTGGGATAGCTCATCAAGGAATTTGAAAGGGGCGGTGAATTTCTGTAATAATGTCAGAGAAATCCAATATTATTTCAATATTTGAGGGATAAGAAAAAAAAAAGAAAGAAGGGGGCTCAGAAAAAGGGGGGGGGGGAGTGAAAATTCACCCATTTCACCTCCCCTCAGATCCGCGCCTGCTCATTTGCATTATTAGGGCGTTTTAGCAAACCACGACGGCGACGGCAATGAGAGCTTCACCAAACAAAGGGCTGAATGAGCAGAATAGCTGTGCATGTGCGTTTTGAAACCTGATATATTTCTTTGCCGTCCTCTACAAATTAACAACGTGAAATGACTCAGTTCTACGTATTTTGGAGAACCCGAACCGCAATGCCTAAATTTTGTATCTTTTTTTCGAGTTAAACGTTGTCGGTGCAGGTTTAGCCTGAGTTGTCGAGGCAGGTTTAGACCGATAGGTGCACTGAACAGATTTACACTGCTGCGACATTCGAAGGTAAAATATAAATTCATTTTTTACAAGCCTTCGTCCCCGCCGTCGCCGTCTTCAAAACTTCCTAATATAACGGAAACGAGCCGATGGCAATATTGTGGGATGCCACAGGTTGCCCACAAAAAAATGGCAATAGCCATTCCACTTGGTTGATCCGGTTTGATCGTAAAACGTCGCCCATTTTTCCTCGGGTATTCCAGTTTCCACTGGTCTCTGACCAGTCTCTCTGGCATATATAATAGAAAGTCCGCAATCCACTAAGTGGTTGGTGTCCCCTACAATCGTTCAATTAGAGTACCGACACCTTAAGGAAGTTTGAAACTGGTTTAAGGGGAGAATTTTCAATGAAGACAATGAAGTCTTTCTCCTTCCCAGCCATCATTTGGGGATGCCACGCAATGCCCCTCCCAACCAATTGGCAGAGTTACGTGACGACCCCAAACGACGGCTGCAAAGGAGACTAACGAAGGCCATTGCTGGGTAGAATTTTAGCTCTGTTTTTAGTTCTTTTTGTTGAAATCTATTAAGTTTCGATGATGATGTGATGTAACCGAGCAGCATAGTTAGAGATTGTCCTCATGCAGATTATAATTTCGTTTTCGTTGTTAATCATGTGACCACCTGCTTTTGATATGTTGTATGCGGCTTTCGTCTCAAGGATATGATTTGAACTGGCAAGATAGATCTCGACTAAATTAAGACTAGATGGTGAAATTAGCTGGAAATTTTTTACAACTATGAGGTAGCAAAGATTTCCTGGGAAACCAACTGTTCTTGGCTGGGTGAAGGCGAGATTAATTCTTATCCTTTTTCCACAATGGATATTTTCTCCGGAGTTTTCGATGCGGACGAAGATTGAATTATGTTTAACCAGTTGACACTGATAACTTAAGTTACATCTATTGAACCTCGAGTACCTTATTACGAGTGTATAAGACCAAGATTAGAGCGGTTTATCAAGAAGAAAAAAGATAGCAGTATGGCAGAACAAGTTAAAAAAAACACGAGACCAAAATGGGGGACGCCTTTGCCATGTGTTAGCTCAGTTATTTAATATTAGTCGCTTGCGTGCACACTGGCTCTGTTTGTTGTGTGACTTACTTTTATCCTTTTGGTTATTTATTATAGGGATAATTAAGTATTTTCTATTTGTTATTTTTGAGTTTTAAGTATGTGTAATATTGTAATTATAAAGTAGGATTAAGTTATTTGTAATTACTATGTTGAATTTTTTTTACCTGCCAGAAATTAATAAAAATCATTGGATTGCAAAAAATAATGCTGTAAGACTATTCTCAGGCAGCTGTGAACTTGTAAAATCGTGTCTCAAATGCAAGCAAATAAAATTTTCCAAGTTGTCAGCTTCACCCGATTGACGTTGGATTTCAAAGTTTTTTTTTTTTACGATATAACATATCAATAGAAATCAACAATAAAACCGGTGTTTGGGAGGTCATGGTTCGATTCCTGTCGGGGACTTATTTTTTCTTTGTTCAACGCTCGTGTTATATTGATAAGTTCACTTTCTCAAAACTGTAATGTAAACCAAAACAAAAGCAGTTTTAGTTTTTTTAGTTATTTCCTTCTTTATCAAATTTCTACTACTCATATCGCTCCTACAGATGCTCTGACAGTCATTTCTCGTCGATAGACCAGAACAAGCACTCCAAACGTCTTCTCCTCGAATTAGAAAAAGGCCCGCAATGCATACTTGCATCATAAGCAGGCCAGAGAAAGAAGTGTCTCCGAAACTGCCACAAACTATTCATAGCACAATAAGACTATATATTTCTCCTTAACTTTATTAAAATCTTTGAAGCAGTTCAGAGCAATATATATATATGTAATATAAACGTGGATAAATCTGTACAAGAATTGATAACATCTGTTAAATATTATATTTCTATAAAAATTCTTATTGCCATCATTAGTGGAAATAAATCGCCTCACAGGCCACAAGTTGAAGTAACACTGGAAAGTACGTCATTTTATCTTCACCAAGCATCGCAGTAACATTTTGTTTAATTCGGTCATGCTCGTCAAGGGATACATTGGTGACGTAACGATAAACAGCGGTCAGAAGCCTGGTTCCTAGTTCCTTCTCGAGGTACATGCGCAGAGCTTCCAAGTGAGAGTAAATTGAATCATGGGAAGACACGTTGTCGAGGTGCAAAGTCTTTCCGCAAAAGGTGAACTTGCAAGATGGCGGCAAGACGTTTCTCTTGTTTTCAACGCCCGTGGTCTCTGCAACATGAACCATGGTTTGTTTGCAGTGTTCACTTCCGTTTTCGTCTTTGCAACTTCCTTTTCCTCCTTTGCAACTTCCGTTTCCGTCCAATTCCGGAATTTTAAACGCGGAAGGCCTCCGTTCCTGAGAAACTGTATAAGTTCTTTTACGAATCTCACGCTCGTTTCCAGTTGCCTCTGAGCTTGATTTAGCTGTTGGTTGGTTTTCTGTGTTGGTGGTCTGGATTTGTTGTAAAGCACCTGAAGAGGAACGACATCTGGCGGTAACTTTAATGTGTTGTTGTGACGGGGCGCCCTATAAAGAACAATTTTGTTATCACCTCTTGTCGAGAACGCGAAATATAGCATTAACATACACCTTTTTCTTTCAATAAAACATATTTACGAAGTGACCGGGCGAAAACAGCTGCAACAAATAGCCCATTCATTTCGGCGCCAGTCCCCGTGGTAGTAAAAAAGATTGTGGCGGCAGAGATAGGGCGCAAAACAGACAGTGCTATAAGACAAAATATAGCACGGCGTAAGAATTCCAACGAAGGGCAAATGTTATATTTGGTTGACTTTCAGGAAATCAAAGTTGTAAGCCTTCGGTCTCCGTACAAAAAACGTAATTATGGAGCTTAAGCACGCTCGTTTTTGAGACGGGGACGGAACATTTGGCGTGCCAGGGCCGTATTATCTCCCAGATTTTTGTGCTACTAATCTCAATTGGAAAAAAAAGCTACTTAGCAATGTAAATTTGGTTGTGTGAGGGTAAGTTAAAAGTGAAAATGCTCACTTCCGGTTGCCGTTCGCGCCTCAAAAACGCTCGTGCCCGTATTGCTATGACACAGCTCCCTACCCCTACACGTCGAGATCTAGAGAAAACACGCAAATTTAAGTTTAGCGTTGATCTCAATTGTAACCTTGAAAAGAAAAGCGAGAGACTCGACACTTGCGCAAATGTAGAAACATAAGAGGTGTTAGGCCAGGAAGCGAGAAAAAGTATCCTTTCGCACTCTCCCTTAGCCAAGAATCAAAGCCAAGAACAGTTTAGTTTAGCCTTAAACTCAGCTAGCAATTGGCACTTACATTCTCCTTGTTAACTCTGTTAACCTCCGACCTGTTTGAAAGCCTTCGATGAATCTGGTCAATGGGGCAGCGGCTACTAGCGTCAGTGGTTACAGCAGATTGGTGTCTCATTCTTGGGCGCATGACCTCGCTACTTTTGGGCTGGCACAGTGGCACTGCAGGCTTATGCTTCTGTTCTTCGGTCACAGTAGTAACTCTACAGGCACCAGACGCAGAAGCACTGGGTGGATTTTTCATAAATTCGCGCGGTTTCGAAACGTTTTTCACATCTGGCTTTCTCTTAGGGATTACCGTTGGATAATTAACAGTGAAAACATCGTTCTCGTTGTCAAAATTGTCCCGGGCTTGAGCTCCTTGTGAATGAATTCGGCCCTTGGGAATCCTGGTCCTAGGCTGCAACCGAGTTGACGTTTGCTCAGAATGCCTTCGTTGCTGCGCATGTGCAAGTGCAAATAGGCGCTGCTTCTTTGTGTCAGCGGAGCACCCTACTGGCAATTTTCCCCGCGCTTTCGATGTGCTGTCCGAAGCAGGAAACGCTTCCTTCGTTTTCGGCGCGTTGTCAACGACGCAGTCGTTTGGTCCGTTGCTAGAGGAACGGTAATTTCCTTGTGCGTTAGCAAGTGGTGCTTTGTTAGAGGAGAACCTTTGTTCTTTGGAAGAACTTCTTGCATTTTCTCCCGAGATATCTGGATTCAGTTTTATTTGACCATCCTGTTTTGAAATATTGGAACTTTTAGCCATATTTTCTTCGCTGTGTTCTTTTTCTGTTTTGCCAGAGCTTGAGATCCGAGACCTAGGATAGTCAGCATGTGATCTAGAAGATATGTCTGAAATATCTGAGGCAACACTATCGGCCCTTTCTCGTTCACACTGAAGGAACCTTTTCACGTAGGGCTGCATTGCTGGAACATACAGCAGCTGCTTCGCAGAGGGCCTGTCGTCAGGGTTCTTTTGAAGCAGGACGGAAACTAAGTCCTCCAAAAGTGGTCCATAACAACTATAACAAAAGCATGTCCATCAATTTTTCAGTAGTCGAAAGGTATGGATATGGGTTAAAAGAAATCAGCAAGTAACAGACAACATGCAGAAGATGTTTTCACTTAAAACTTACCCAGGAATTGGAGGATATTGCCCCTGTAAAATTTTGATTACAAGAGCAGAGAAGTTGTTTGCGTTGAATGCGTGCTTCAGTGTTGTCATTTCATACAACACACAGCCTAGCGACCACATATCGCTCTTGTGATTGTAGCTAAAATACGTTAAGGATCAGAAGATAAATAAGCCGAACGCGCAAAAGCAGATCAAAAACAATGTAAACTTATTTTAGGAAGTCAGAGTAAGAAAATTGTTGAGGGATTATTTCTCAGTCATTGCGACGTTAATTCATTTTTATTTCCACATTAATTGTTAAAAAAGGATACGGTTTCCTTTGACAGATCTCTGGTGAGAGATAATAGGGCGTGCCAACAGTGGTCTGCGCATGATCCAAAGTGCTATTTAACATCCGAGCAATGCCGAAATCTCCGAGCTTAATGATGTCATCTCTACCAAGAAAAATATTCTGTGTTTTCAGATCTGAAACACAAATAGAATGCGTCAGGAACGTAAGTGTCACGTATGTACGAAATCGCCACGGCCTAGCCTCCTATTCTCGGTTTCCATCAGTCATGTGATCACAGCTAAAATCGTAACCATTCAATGAATAAAGTCAAGAATCTTGGATACGATAGATGCTTGATATATAAACAACCTTGCCAAGAATCAGATCTCTGCTGTTTTCCGTTCGCAAGTTATTTGCAGAAGTGTGTCACCCAAATTTATAGAGCTTTGTATGGAGACGCCATGTTTGGGTCCTTCGGACAGACACAAACATGGCAGCCGTAAAGTAACAGAAACATCTGTCACTGAGTTTTGCTATTGAAACGAAAAAATATTGCTCTAGGGATCAGACACATTGAAATATATGTTTCTTCTAGTGCAAGCACTTCACTGTTTAGTTAGCAAAACTAAAGCGATAACTCTTCTTTTGACCTCCGCGACAGCCTTCTCGGGCCGCCACTGTCATGTCACGCAAAGCAAAAGCTTGGAAATTCAAACTTGCTCTATTACAATAAGAAGAATCCTGTCGAGCTAAAACATTGTGAAATGTCAAGTTCCTATAGGGTCGTTTATTTGATGAAACTAAAACCTCAGAAGGAAGCATATAATATTTAATTTTGGAATATGATTATGTCACATGAAAACCAAGAATAAAGACACTCTTTAGCCTCGTCACGCACTCTTATCTTACCCGTTATATTGCGTGACGAGCCAGAAGAGAGTCGGCTACCGCTGACTGCAAAAAAAAAACAAACCGAGTTTGAGAAAAGAGTCTGGTAACTAGCTTGGGTACAAAGGCTACTTGTACTTAGTAAAATCCAACTAGGGGTCTATTATCAATGCTGCGTTCTGATTGGTTGAGCTACTAGTAGGCTATTTGCAGCGAAAAGCGCCGGCTTTGAAAACCAAAACAATGGCTTTAACTAGCGAAAGATGTTTTGTCTCGATATTTTTTTGACCAACCAGTTGGATTTTACTAAAACAATTATCCCTCTCGCCCTCATGGGCTCTGAGTCAATAGCCCATTCGGGCTCAAGGAATAATTGTTAATTATTATACTAACCTCTGTGAAGAATATTCTGTCCGTGAATATACTTGAGAGCAAGACAAAGCTGTGTAAACCATTCTAGAATTTGCTGCAAGATTGAGAATCGACCAAATCATTACGTACTGAATTTCACTTCAAATAAGAACTCGGCGTCTTATTTCATTTCAAAACATCAATGTGTTAAACATAACGTCAAACGATTGGGTAATGAGAACATGGCTTTCAATCAGAAGAGTAAGAAAGTCTTTGCAAACAACTCTCACACAAGGACGATGTAGAAATGTATAGAAATCTGTAAGGAGAAATTAAATTATTATCTAATTATTTTTCGCTATGGCCCCAAATGATTATTACCATATCAAATATGCAGAAAAGGGGATACATGTAAGGCTGGAAAGGGGAAAATTGTCTTGATGAGTTAATTTATTAAATTAATCTAACTATGCATATGGAGATCTAGGATAATTTGAATTTGGCATCAGGGCTACAAGTTCTAATTTCATTAAACTTACCGTTTCTGGAAAATACAATCCATTTCTCTCCTTAATTCTGGTGTATAAATCGCCTGTATTTAAAAAAAAGAGTTAGAATTCAACTTTTAAGATAAAAATTTGCGCACGAAATTGTTACTTTGGCTTTAAAGGATAGACTTCACGAAGGGGGGGGGGGGGGGGGGGCAATTTCCCGAAATATATTTCTGCACAGCAAAAACTGTTGAAAATAAATCGTGCAAGGGAGACCACAAGGGAAAAAAATCGAGCAAGTGTCCGTAAGTGTAGTCTCCTATTCACGCCTGTGTCTGCCTTTGAAAAAAACATTGCACAAGCTATTGCCCCTAAGCAAAAAATATTGCACAACCTAATGGCGGGAAAAAAAATTTCACGGCCCAGAAAATTGTCCACACCCACCCCTACCCTCCAAAAAATAATGGTCCGTCCTTAAACGGAGCCGGATAAGTATTCTGAAAGTGGTGAGTTTATGTTATGTTCGTTTCCTCAAAAGTTACTAAGGTTGAATTAAACCGAAGTATGCGAAACCTGTGGTTAATTCTTTGCTTTGTGATTGAGTCATGCCATCTTCTTGGGCTCTTAGCGATGCTATTTGTCTATAAATTGATTGGAAATACTTACACGAACGTGGCTCGACATTTCAGGCTTGGCCGGCTTCTTTAATGCAAAAGGTTTAGTAGAAAACCTACGCTGCGCAAGCGACGAAGTATCTTCCTGATTTTTCCTCTAAAGCTCAAAACTCAAAGAAATTATTGTTTCGTTTTCCACTCACCTTTTTCGGCAAATTCCATAGCGATACACAACTTCCCTTGATCGACAAACGCCTCCTTATACCGCACGATGTTCTTGTGTTTCAGCTTTGACAAAATCTTCGCTTCGTTCAACGCAAGATGGCGGTCTTGCTCCGACATGGCGGTGACACCCAATTCCTTCAAAGCGTACATTCTCTTGCTCACTGTTGACTCGACCAGCCAGGCTTGGCCAAAAGTTCCTGATCCAATTCGTTTGATTTTACTGTAGCGGTCCATGTTTTAAATCTTTGTCAATGTCAATACCATGAAATGAACTGTTAATCGTTAGAAAAAAGTTACCGGGTTTTAGAAGGCATCGATTTTATCACTAAAATCTCAAGAGACTAAAAGTTCATTCCTTCATTCGCTTTCGGAAACAAAATAATAGAGTGTGAAATGTTTGTACCTCTTTAAATAATAAACCCAAGACAATTAAATGCATTCTACCATGCGCATGCAAAGCTCCAACACAATCCCAGATTACTATGGGCGGAAAAAAAAAACAGGTTTGTGAAGAGAAAAAAACTTTCCTTTGCTAAAACGTTTATAGGCCTTTTGCAGGATCCGGTCACATGGTACGGAATAAATTATGCTGCACGCAAATTACATGTGACGCAGTGGAACTTTTAAAACAAAGGAAGGTCGGGCTGGACTGGTAAGAGTTTCTTTGCTAGCTTTGCAAGGCCCACTGCGTTATTTGCGTCCCTATTAGTAGCCAATCTATCGGAATTTGAAATTCGCAAATATATACTGACATTTCCAACTTGCCAGATAAAGTAATACTCGGTCTGCATTGCAAGCGTATTTTGACCGAGCGAGCGCACTCATCTCCGTATCGAGTATTCATGCGGCCATCTTGGATTTGGCAAGCGGTGCAGGGTTGGTGAGAGAGAGCGATCTACATCTTCACGTATGCAACTGCCGAAACCGTCTGCTCTGTAGGCTGACAATACTTGGCGACTTAGTGCGCGAAGCATTGAGGATGAGGAAGATTCTCAAAAATTAAAACTATCCAGTTTGAATATTTTTTCCTTAACAAAACTCGACTTAAAACTGGAGAAAAGTACTAGCTTTGTAGAAGAAAGAATTTTTTTCTCTTCATAGCTGATTATACAATGCCTCTATAGTGAGCTAAAGAGTGTTCAGAGTATTTAGATACGTATAACCCAAACTTCTCACGCATGCAGCTTTTCCGTGCTGTCCGGCGAACATGAACGTCAGTCATGTATGAATAAAATGCCTCTATAATAGGCCACGTTCGATTAATATTCTAACATCGCTCCGAGGCTTTCTGGTCAAAATTAATAGTCTCTTTTGTCTCTCAATTCCCAAAAGAGCTAACTTGGATACAAAGAAAACAACACCAAATAGAGAAGTTTGTCCTAAAAGTCGCAGAGTCATATGAGAATATTGATATATCGTATTTGGGCTATTGAATACAGTGGAACCTCGATTTAACGAACCTTTAGATAACAGCGACATTCTCGCTATAACGAACGAATTTCCGTGTTCCAGTAACAGTAAAAATGAAAAAGAACCTCGATACAACGAAACCATGTTAAAGCAAACAGATCTTGCCAGTACCCTGGCTCATTGTTATATCGAGGTTCCGCTTTATATGGTCATGCGGAAAGTCTTTCCTTGCTTTTAACTCAGTTGGCAATTTACTGGAGACGTTGTCTGTCTCGGACAAAACGTTTAAGGCTATACGCTACTGAGAAGTACAAAAAAACTGTTCTTCAGCGCATCAGTGAAAAATAGTTTTAATAACACAACTTCTTCTCCTTAAGTAATGATCAGGTACCAATCCCTGTATTTGTGATTAGTTATTTACGCTAGCTTATGCTCTTTCATCTCTTAAATCGATACCATCATCATCATCATCATCATCATCATCGTCATCGTCATTATCATCGTCATCGTCATTGTCATCGTCATCATCTTCCTCATCGTCATCAATATAGTATTTAATAAGGTCATCGCTGTTACTGTCTAAACCATCATCAGTTCCATCGGATACTTTCTCGTCATGTGACTCCTCATACACGATCTTTATACAATGTGGTTGATTTTGGAGGTCCATGAACTCCCATCCGAAGTGATTACTGCCTGGAAGAGTTCTGTTTATGCTCCTATAAAACACAAATTTATATTTTGGCCCCCGATCCTGCCAGTTTGACCATATCTTGTCCAGGAAAGCATGGTGACTCCAGAACTCGGGTGCATTTGCAGATTCGTCTAACGCCATCGTTCCCCCGACGGCATTATGCAGGTCATTGTGCATGTAGTCTCTGACACCAGATTCAAATTTGTGAAATTTATTCCAAGGAATTTTAATCAGATAGCTGACATACCATTCTCCAGGTAAATAATATTTGTGATCAAAGTTTCTAGACAGGCATTCAGAACTCAACCAGCTCGGTAACGACCACTTGCCGGCTTTGAAAGGTCCCGTACGGACGCACCTGGATCCAAATTCACCGTTACCGCCAAGGCCGTGAGGTCCCGGGTTCCAAATATCCTGAATGTCTGTATGTCGCCACATGCGCTTGCGTGACACTGCTTGTGCCCAGTTCCAATAGGGAACTGTCACACGGCAGTCTACGTGACGAAGTAAATTTTCGAAGACAAACAGATACCAGCGATGCCACGGGAAGAAGAATGGTTTCTCGTGAATGATGTAGAAGAATTTAGGATGAAGCTTGGTGATAAGATCATAGGTGCTCATATAAGGAGCCTCACTGGATACCACCTTTAAGGCCCTCACGTATCGACGACGTTCCTCAAGGGGCATTGTTATGAAGTCCTTCCGTATTCTGTAACAGTCAGTGAGATGGTCGTCTTTACAACGACAACGGCGATTGCATTCATCGTACACGAATTCCTCACCAGAGCAGCTATGATTAAATCCTGCAAGAAGAAAGTTGAACTTAGAATTTTGATCAGAAATTTTGCTTCAAGGACCTTTGTTAGAGGAGATAGGATCGCTTGAAAAATGTAGTCCTAATTTTGAAGTGTGTCAGTAGCAATATATCTCAATTTTGTTTTATTCGTAGCCAATTTTATTGTGGCTACAAATCTGTCACGTTCTTCCAATTTATGTCAACACCGAAATCTGCCTTGGCCTAACACACTACAAAGGTTGCTTAAAACTAGTCCAGCCCACTGCGTAAGCACAAAATCCTTTCACTTTTCACGCAAAAGTAAACGAAAATATTAGAATCAAGGAACAACTTGCCTTTGCCCTTGAAAGCTTTAGAAAGCCTGGGAAGGTCTGGGAACGAGTTAACGCGGAACAAGTGAGTTTTGAGAGGTTTACTGGCCACCTTATTTGGTTCGTAGTTAGTCACGTGTTTTCCAACTGTCAGAAGAAACACCTCTATGCCGTTGTCGTGAAGTTTTTTGGCGGGAAGAGCGGTCAGCTTTTCAGAACTTAAAACGGTACTTTCTGCGATGATAAACAGAATTCTGTGCACTGGATTCTTTTCATTGATAGCTTGAGAATAGAGCTTCGTTTTGACAAAGTTAAGTAAACTGTCTAGGGAAGAACGTTGTCCAGCCTGAAATCTGACGAACAAAAAAGAACTGTTATTGTATATAAAAGGTAAAATCTGCATACGAGTCAAGTTGCCTATCAGGCAAGAAACGACTAGAAGTATTTCTACTTCCCATCGCAGGGTTGACCTGAGAAATAAATTCGCCGGTACCCTTTCATACACCTGGGTGATGTCTTGCCCAAGAAAACAACACAATGCCTTGGCAAGGGATCGAATACGGACTGCTTGCCGGATCGGATCGGTCACCGACCGCACCTCCAAACTGCACATACGTGTACATAATTAACAATTATTCCATGAGCGCGCGTTGGATATGAGATGATAGATAGCCAACGAGGCGCGTAGCGCCGAGTTGGCTATAATCATCTCATATCCAACAAGCGCGAGTGGAATAATTGTTTTATTAAAAACGCCCCCAAACTAGAAAACTAGACTACAACAAAAATAAAAAGGCCCAAAAAATCACGCATACGCTCGCCATTTTTGTAGGTCATGGTATAATGGCTCATATACCATGATGGCTAAGCCAATGAAAACTCTCGAATTGCATTATCCAATGATCCAGTTTTTAATAATACTGCCTATTACATAGTTTCGATTTAAAACGTGTCAAATATTTCACTTTATGATCCATTATGTTATTGTCACAAAATCTTCATTTTGATCACGCAATGTACTGCTGTGACTCTAGATGCACGAAAAAGATAAACTGTAATTCAATACGCTCACGTCTTTACCTTAGGGATAATATGCCCTTCAAAGTACATTCCATATTCATAAACTGGTACCAACTAAAAGCGAGGCGAGGGGATGAGGAGTGAGTTACTATCGCGACCCTGGTTCCTGAAGAGGACACACTGAATTCTTGGACCAGATCCCGCCCAAAATTCTTGAGTAAGTTGAAATTCCTTGATCCAATAACAGGGTTACTTGGTACGACCACAGTAAGATGTATTCGAGGAGGTAATTGAGATTCTAAGAAAACAAAATAATGACTCTGTTAGCAGTTCTTTCACAGGGTAGCTCTTCGCCTACTAATAGTAACTAACGTCTTTACCTGGCTGAAGTAAAATCCCAATTGCATACTCGCAGTTACACAAATTACTTAATATCCGTCAAATTACTTGATATCAAAATGTTCAAAATTACTAAAAGTAACACTGAAGATGAATCAGAACCATTCAAAGTAACAAGTTAATTAATCAAAGCTCCACAGCGCTTGCAAACCCTCTAAACTGGCACACGACTCTTTGAACTTGTTCAAAAAACTATAGGTGAAAGTAAAGCATTGAATTTTAGCCAAAAATGGTCTGAAAAGCTGACTTGCCAACGGGTCAGTTTTTTTTCACTCAGTTTATTTACTATGCTTAGCCGTGTTTGTTTGTTTGTTTGTTTGTTTTTTCGTTTAAACCTTGACAATGTAAAACTGATCAAAAAGTAGATGATCGGAGCACGGGTGAGTGCCATGCCTTTTTACGTGGGTGTACTACAAATAAAATTACTTTTTTCAGAATGATCATTTACTGAATTTACTTACCTTTATCTCGCTTGGCTAACTGGAACAGTCTCGCAGATAAAGCTTCTACTGTGGATTTTACTGGTTCTGCAGGCTTTGCTGGGGAATCAACAAATGACAATTGAAATATTTAATGATAACGGGGAAGAACAGTTGTACCTCGACAAAGGCAATCTCCCTGACATATTAAATATGTCAGGGAGATTGCCTTTGTCGAGGTACAACTGTTCTTCCCCATTTAAATTATATCTATGGTCTCTTGAGAAGCAAATGGTATACAAAACATCTAATTCGAAAGCAAAAGGGAGCAGGGATGTCGCTGTGGTGAGAGCGCTCTCCTCCCACCAAAGTGGCTTGGGGTGTCATATGTCCGTTGAGTTTGTTGTTACTTTTCGCCTTGCTCCAAGGATTTTCCCCCAAAAAAACAAGCTCTCCAAAGTTCAATTCGACCGGAATGGAGGACCTGCATAAAAACCAGCCACCCCTGATGTGATTCCTTTCTGAATATTGTAATTAATTTATTATTCATTTGAGATTGGTCTTTATGGTAACTTCCTAGTGTGCGACATCTTTGACGCAAATTTGACAGAAAAGGAAACCTCATCCGCCAGTAACAAACAGTCCTGTAATTCTGCTTTATAATGTTTAATTGAGGAATAATGTGGTAAAACAAGGGCCGAGAGTAAGAGATGGTTGGAACCCAATGTTTTATCAACTATTGGCACCAAAATTGGACAACTTTAGAGAGAAAAGCTTACCTTTCGATTCGTTATCCAAGCCTCTCCCTTTTAAGTCAGTTGGAAATGACGTCACAAGAAGGCCAATCAGGACATATCTAAGACCACGTGATGCATGCATTATTTTGCTACTTCCAGGCTATTCAGTCAAGTGGTATCCAGGAATTAACGGTTTTCATTTTATGTCACATCTTCCCGTGATGCATCATTCTCCAATTCTGCCTTGTTACGACCATTACCATTTCTTACTAGGAAACAAATCAAACCAACACGTATGTAAATAAATAGTTTTTAAAGCAGGTCTGTTACTTATAAGCCCTTAAAAGCGATTGTGTTTAAGACTGTCAGTCTTTTTCGCATGTCCACCTCATGTTCACATTTTATAACGTGAGTTATGATTGGTCAGGTATTTTCTTCATGGATCTTTATTGCTCATTCGTGTTGCCATGGTCATGATGGAGTCCCAGTAACCTCATGCTATAAGTTAAAATTCTCGACAAAGTTCACAAATTGCGTCATTATACAAATTATCACAGAAGATCTCTCCAAACTTTGTCAGGATAATCTTGAAAGAAAGTTGCACTAGCCTAATATTCCAATCTGTTTGTAGGAAAGCTCTCGTCAATTTTCTCTTTTTAAACTGTCTTTAAAAACATCAAAGCTATTTGAAAATATACTTAAGCCCTGGCCAAACGGAGTCGCAAGTAGACGCAAGTTGCGAACTTGGGTCTACTTGCGGCTCCGTTTGGCCAGGGCTTGCGTGCACTTGCGTTGACTTGTGATGACCTGCGCTCACTTTGGTCGAGATCAAATTTGCACGCAAGTCGACGCAAGTTTTTCACCGTTTGGCCACCCAACCCAAGTCAACGCAAGTTGAGTGACGTCCATTAACCTATTATTAGCCAATGAAATACAGGATCTGTCTGCCTTGAAATGGGTTTTTTTGCGACTCGCGTGTACTTGTGAGGGAACTTGCGAGTGCGTTTGGCCACCCAACGCAATTCTCTACGCAAGTTGAACTTGCGTCCACTTGCGCTACTAGGTCCGTTTAGAGTAGGATTGTGCAGTTCCATTGTGCTAATGAATCACTTTCTGAAACTGCTGACAGCAACATTTCTTTTCTTGTGCTATTTAGAGAAAATAGATCTTTCCATAAAACTAAATTATAAATCATTGTGAATGAAATGGATACACAGCACCTTAAGCTTCTTAAAATCTGTGAAAAGAACAATTTAGAATCATCCAAGTCTATCTAGATGGACTTTGCGGTTTAACAATGATGGATCTTACAAAACCTTAAATAACCTCAGTGGCTTAAGGTGCATGGCGAGTTTCAGCGTTAATGCGAATGAAAAAACCTGGCGCATGCTTGGCAGTGGTTAAGAACTTTTATTTAACGGGGAATAAGGTAATATTAGACCATTGTCGTCTTGTGTGCATAGCACATTCCTGTGAACCCTTAGAGAAGGCTAACTTTGATTACTCTTTACTTTCTCTCGTATATATGTTACGAATGTTTCGCCAGTAGTTATGGTTTGATATTTCCTCCGGGAGAAAATGAACCTATATTATCTTTTTATTTAATGTGACGAAAAATTGCCGGTTGACCGCAATTCGTTGAAATATAACTCTAATAGAGGATTCAAATTAAAATGTGCTCCAAGCGCAAGCTACATGTAAGGAAATATTTTACAATCCTTACCTTAGCAAAGACCGCATAAAAAAATTGAAATTAAGTCGGTCTGGGTGTTGATATTAGTCATAGTAGCTACGGCGAACCAAGTATAGATCCGGGGATATAGAAAGTTCAGTGATGTACAAAGCTCACAGCATAGAAATATAAATTAAATAGATATATGCATTGGACGACAAAACAATTTCCAAGCTTACTTGATGATCGCTCTTTTTACTTTTCTGTATACTTCGTATACAACCAATGTTCTCTCGTGCAAGTGACTCAGCTCGACCAGAAGAAACTCCAACAGCTTATTCCATTCGCCGATAGGCTTGAAGGATTGGTAACCGGCCGAAACTAATAAATGCTTGTATCAAGACCCAGTTGTCACCACACTTGTCACATCTTATGTACACAGGGCTTTAAAGGTCTCATTCGTTGAGTAAATAAGGCTTTGGAAGAATTTAGACTTAAAAGCATAATTAAACTAGCTGCAAGCAAGTTCTGTCAAGAAAGCTTTCTCCCCGGCAGGGTAAAGAACTATTTAAGGGATTCTTGTTTTTTGTTTTTTTTTTTTTTTCCATTCTGGTAGGGGTTGAGGTTTTTCTGAAAGTTAGAAACTGAGACGGCATAATACGTTGGCAATTTAAGGCCCCTTTAGCGGGGGGGGGGGGTGGTTTTCTGAGTATCCCACATCCAATTTCTTTTTGGTCTTAATATCCCGTATACCGTTTCCGGTTGCAAATATTAACGTTTTTGTCTACTCGCTAAATAAATATATTTCATATCCCATCTATTTTCCCCTCAAATATCTTGTATCCGTAGTTATTTTTTGACTTAAATGTCCCATGCCCTGTTAACCCCCTAATAGAGCTTCTAATTTTCTTACTTTAATTAGTACATTTTTGTTCATATGTGCTGATATAGTAGAGTTTGCAAGGACTTTTGCGATAAACCGCACATAAGCAGCAAATGCAAGAGAAGAACACGACAAGCTAAACAAGTTGCTGTCATTCACTGAGGCTCTTAAAGTTTAGGAGGATGGAAGAATGGGGGGAACAGTTACTGCGGAAAGACTGAGGAGAGAGAATAATGAGGGGATAATGACAACAGGTTTTAGAAGGTGTAGCCCGTGTCACATCCGCCTCTCCAAGGAAGAAAATAGGCTGTAGAGGGTGTAGCTGTATTCCAAGTTATCTACCGCCCAAAGCAATCGTGGCCATAGCTAGCTAATAGCTACAAATAAGACGAAGTATAAAATTGCTCACCTCTGATAAACTTTTTATAGGCTCTTTCCCTCTGGCTACGAAAATGTTTTTGTCTCCGCTCATTACAGGTCCATTTTACACATAGGGAAACACCATCTTGCACTAACGGCGGCGAAAATATCTTTTGACAACAAGAGGAGGTCTAAAGCAATGATTTGATTGCCTGTTTATATCAGCTTGGATTTTATATTTTATCAACTGAAAGAGCAGGATATTTTTATTTCAATGAGAAGTGTAAAAATTTAGGCAAAATAAACTAGCTTTTAAGAGTCTCAATCAATTTGAATTTTAAGAGACCCTTCGCTTCATTAATCAAAAAGTTTAACACAACTGAAACTCCCGAATCGAAATAATAATTACAAGGGTCTAAAATGCGTTACTTTGGGTTTAACAGCTGTGCACAGGTTAAAACGGGTTTAGTCTAGCTATTTGTTTTTAA
Organism: Platygyra sinensis; assembly: GCA_019787425.1. Lineage (NCBI taxonomy): Eukaryota > Metazoa > Cnidaria > Anthozoa > Scleractinia > Merulinidae > Platygyra > Platygyra sinensis. The sequence goes on from JAHPZR010043707.1 coordinate 44,792, forward strand.
ATGACTCATGTCAAAACATTTGGTTTTAAATGACTAATGTCATAACACTATATATTGAAAATAAGACGAGAAACTTGCTTAGACTTACTTTTTCCTTTACTTGTAAAAGTAACAGTATGGAATTTCGTTCATTTTGCGTTCTAAAATGGTTTCTTTCATTGTGAACCTATAAGCACACCATTATTGCACGTCTTTTCTAGTGATAAACACTAGTATAGAAATAGAGATACGCCATGAAAACCAAAAATAATTTGCCGATAAGTTGTTGAATTAAAAACAAAACTCCAAGCTACACACAGCAGGGCGCATATTTCGACTACTGGTTGTTAGAGCTAGAGGTCTGATTTTGCTTCAAAAGACTTAACGTTACTCTTTAATTTCTAACTTGATATTTTTGCTCATGCTTCGGAACGCTATGTCCAAATGGGTTCCCAGCGCAACACAAATAATGCACCACGACAACTACGTCTCATCGTTCAGTGTGAGAGCACCTGTTTATCATGAACCAATGACTTGTTGATTATTATACCTGTGCGTGTTTTGTTCCCTTGTTTATGATTAAGAACCGGTATTTTTCTGCCGCCGGAATAAACAATCAACTCGCTATGTTTCAAAAACGCATCGCTCTTGCGAAGAAATATCGTCTCCGGACGAAATAAAAGCATGATTGAATACGAATCATCCAGGAGTCATTTTCACTTTTCCCCTTGATGCACTTGTCAAACAATGTCGAATTAATCATCAAAATTGTTTAACCTTCTTGTGCCACAAGGAAATAGTTGACATTATTTTAGTTCTTTCGTGCCAAGGCTCGCAGCAAGACTCCGTGCATTATGACAATTTTCAAGGATTTGTATGAAACTTTGATTCATCCCTGTTATAAGGATCTCAGTTGTATAATTTAACAAACAGAATAAAGGGTAATGTTTACATACCACATGAAATGTTGTACTCATCTGTAGCCTCTTGACTGTGACTCAGCATTTTCCCAATGCTCATGTATACATTTCAGTTCATGATTTTACTGTTCACCTTAACATAGCAAAAGATTGCAATCCGAAATGATCTTTACAGAAGAGTACAACGGACATAATTCTTTCAACAAAAGGATGCATCCCTTTCTCCGATGAAAACAAGATTTCGGGCTTCAAACAAAGTTAGCCACTTGTTTTTAACGTAACATATTGGAGCATAAAATTATTTACAGGACATCTCTGCAGACACTTCATGTTGTCATCCCAGAGCTGAGCCCGTGTTATTTTTGGTCAGTACTTAAATCAGGCACTTTTTTAAAAAGTTTTCTTGGTCAGCGGTAGTTCCAGGCCGACCGAGAGGGACAAGAACTAGCGGCGGCGTAAGCCAGCTGCAGAGAAATTTCTGCTTTTCTGCTAGTTGCCTCCTGCCAGTGTAGCTCTCTGCCTATGTGCCTATTATTACCGGGGCCCGGTTTTTCGAAAGCCAATAATTGAAATTTTGTGATATTAATTTTATCAACATTCTGCCCCTGAGAACGCATGCATTTTCGCTGCTACTTTTTAATCTTAAAGTCAAAGGAATAAGCTTCTATTCAAGTCCGATAAGAACTTGTAAACAAAGCCACAACCAGGTCACGACAATCCTCCTTCGGAAAAAGATTGCGACTGCTGCACTTACCCATAGTTCTTAGCGCGCAAAAACCTTAACAACGTCCATAAACCTTATTCTTCGGCCAACTTGAGTAAAAATAACAAACAAACTGTTGTCTCGCATCGCTGCCTCGTTATGTTTATAACGTTCATAAAAACGTTATAAAATCTTCAAACCTAGGCTAGTTAGTGTCCTAAGTACAAGGACAAATATCGTAAAAATTTGGCTTTCTTTGTGCCTTGTAAGCTGCGTTAGGTTCGCAAGGCATTCTGGTAAAATGTACAGCCGCAATCTTTTTCCTACGGTGGATTGCTATAAAGGAGTATTTTGCACCAAATTACAAAGCGTGGTGGATTATCCGTTCTTCACTATACGGCACAAGGAAACAGTGCCAAAATGTAACCACTCTTTGCCAGTCAACATTCTCGTCGCCAGAGCCAGTGATTCTCTTTGTCAGCACCCAAACCACCATCTTGGTCAATCGTCATGCAGACTAAAGAAAGCCCGGGCTCTAGGCCTAGACTATCATTCAAATAAAAGTTAAAGAGTTCTTTACCAAGAGATGGCCACTTTGGCGGTTTTACATTAGTCTCAAGAGTCCATTACAAAACGCATTTGGCGTGCTCAATTTCCTCTATAAGACACGCCTGAAGAGCATTAAGGTATATGTGCTTAACGCTATTAAGTGCGGCTCACAGAAGGAACAGGGTACACATCGCTTCTCTAAATGCTAATCAAACTAACAGTAGTTCTACTATTAAATAATGAGAACCATAAAAAGTAAAGACGGCGGACACAAAAAGTGTTTTTCACTTGGGGTGATCTTGAACTCTGCTGTTGACTTGCACATAAGAAAAGATAACAAGAAAAGCCAATTTTGATGAAACATGAGCGATATTTTTCGCTCCCTTTGCATCGATTCCCATATGGTTTGTCGCGCACGTATACAACTTACCCTCGCGCAAAATCCGTTACAAAATTTCCCGCCGTTACAAGTTTTCCCGCGTGTCAGTACATACTAACAGTTACATATTCTTCGTCAAGTTATATATCATTTTTTGTTGTTGCGCGGTTTGAGACCGTGAACATCAGTTAAAATATCAAAGATTGTCGATTCTTGGAGGAGCCTAACTATTAAAATTTTACTGAATTAGTTAAAATACTGTTAGCTTTATACTGTAAAATAATGCTGTACAAGCATGCAGCCGGATACCTTTTTCCTCTTATTCTAACTTACATTTATGTATGTCTTTCTTCTCCTACGATAATCGTCTTTAATGTAAATATTAATTTATTTTATAGTTAGCATGAAGCCACATGACAGTGACTAACACGAAAGCTCATTGGCTACTTTGGTCACTGTACACAACTAAATAGTCTTTTCTAGTTAATTTTATATTTGTATTCTTCTTGTATCATTGTATACCGTATTGTATCTTAAGCTATGTTTTCTGTAAATAACGTGCAATAAACTGGAACTCTTTGGAACTGGAACTGGAATAGAGTCCTAAAGTGACGACGTCGCAAAAACATTTCTTTTGAAATTGTAGGATATGATGTCATGTTCTTATAGAGGATCCTAAAAGATGCCCTCATACCAAAAAATTAGCTCTGAATTACAATTCCCGTTGGTGATATAAGGGATCAAAGTTTGACAGCATCCCATACAAACCCTTCAAAATTTGTTCCCGTTCCTTCAGTTTGGAACTGACTCAAAATTAGAGATATTTATATGGGGCAGTATCAAACTTTCATCCTTTATATTTCGGCTGGGAATTATAATTAAGAGGCAATGTTTGGCAAGGGCCCTTTTCTAAGGATGCTCTATTCGAAAATGGCGCCAAATCCCATAATTTCACAAATTTATTTTTCGTGACGACACACTTTAGGACTCTATTAAAATTCCCTAAGTCTTCTCCCTAAGCTTACTTGAACCATTCCCAAAGAAAATTATACAGCTTCAGCTCCATTGTCAACTTGCTTCCTGCTTGCCATTAAGGTCCCTTGCCGCGCCATCAAACTATGTCCCCGAGCAATATGCGTTGAAGAGGAGTGCTGTGGACTGGCCTGCCAGGAAGGACGCTTAAAGAGCCTGCGAGCTCCTTGTTTAAAGTTGTTGTGCATAAGCAAGAAAAGCCACGGTGAAATAGCACTATTGGCGTGACAGCACCAGAAAAATAACAACAGGATCAGAGGAGGAAGAGAGTTGTACGTTTCTTGTTGAAAATACGACAAAAAATGCATAACGTGTGCGGGAATCCAGCACAAAGCAAATACCACGACGACCACGATTAACATACGGACCACTTTGCGTTTTGACCGCTCAGCAACTCGCCTGTTGGAAATGGTTTGCTGGCCAGGAATCTTTCGATGCCAGAGACTTTTCCCGATCAGGCTGTATGCTAAACCAATTCCTACGAGAGGTAGAGAGTAAAGCATTAAAAAGACAATGATGTAGTAAATCTGAGAGGCGGTGATGTTGTCAAGAGGTGACCATCTGATGATGCAGTAGGAGGCAGAGCTGACTTGTATGACCCTGAACTGAAATAAGTACGGAGACATGAAGATGCAAGAGAGAATCCAAATTCCCAGGGAAGCGCATTTCTTGCTGCGCAGTAAAAGCGGACGGCCTTTGAAAGGGTGCAAAACCGCGTAGTAGCGATCCAGTGAAATCAACAACAAGGCGAAAATCGACGCGGCGATAGAAAGCGCGTACGAGAAATGCGTCAGCTTGCACGTCACGTTACCAAGGTGACCAGACAACCAACGGTATTGAAGGAAAATATAGAAGATCGAATAAGGCATTGCAAACAGCGTGACCAGTAAGTTAGCAACACACATGTTCACAAGAAGCATGTTTGTCAGTGAGCGCATTGAGGGCAACTTGAGAACCAGGCAGATGACAACAATGTTGCCTATCAACGCCGCTGGAAAGATGATACCGTAGGCGACAGTTATCGTTACTTTGGTTGTAGTGTCGATGATTATCCCTGAGAAGGCGGTGAGGTTTTCTACACGGGAAAGCGTAACGTTTTCTTGACTCATGGTTATTATGTTGACTTCAGGATATAACCAATCTAAAAAGGCAAATATAAATCAGTAAGAGAAGATGTAAAATTTCTCAATATTACTTCAGTTCACACTGTAAAATTTTGGTCCAGTCTCTGAGCTCTTCCAGGGTAAAGGCCCTGGGAAGGAGGTTGACATGCAAATTGAACTCATTTTCGTATGAGTGGTTTGTACCAGTCTCGCCTTGATAGAGAGGCTTAAGGCAAAGCGGAAATGGACTATTGAAAGCCTTTGGCTTGACATAGGATCGTCGTAATGAGCCTCAAAGGGTGGACGTCAGCATCTTTCTTTTATGTTCTTCTCCAGTATTATAGAGATGGTATATTCTGCTAAAAGCAATGAAATTGTTATGGACCTATTTAAGAAGTAGTAAACATTAAAAATGCAGCAACAATATACGAATGGGTTTGAAGAAAGCCTTAAGGCTGGCGCGCCCATTGCTACCCTAATTTAGTATGAAAAAGGCGAGATACAAGCTACAGGCATCCAAAGTATCCCTTCGGTAAACTATTTGTTCATGAACAGAAGACCTTAACTCCCCTCCGATTTTGTTAAGGAAACTGTCACCCAACACTGAGTTGTGACACCAGAAATTCAATGTCTGTTGTTCTCGAATGCATGAAAATGTCGTTTTGATAAATTACCGAAACGAGGTCAGCTGTAATTTTCGGAAAGACAATAAAAAAGACCTAAATTCTTCGGGAAATGAACAAAAAAGTCGTGATAAATTTGAGAGGAATCGAGTTCCCCTAGAATGACCGAACAGATAAAAATTTCATAGCGCAGCTTACAATTAACCTACAAAGCTTAAGCACTTCAGATAACGCAAAAACAGCGTTTTTAAAGCATTTGAGTGAAAACGGTCTTTGGGTTTCTCAAGATATGGCATGAACAAAACATATATCATGCGGTTTATGTCTTTGTGGAGGTTGAAATGGCCTGTCAATGTTTTTTGTTGTTATTGAAGCTTGTTCCTATATATTTCTTATAACAATACAAAGCAAATTTTTAACAGACTTGACAATTAGATTCTGTAGTTGCTGCATTATTAATGTTCCAAGGACTTAAGCATTTCTCAATTATCTCTCTACATCTCTCAAGAAGTTATTTCTCTCGAAAATCTTTTAAAATTTATAATTGATGACATGCAGGTTGCCTTGAAATCAATAAGCCTGCCAATATAATACACCGAATGGTTGCCCACGCTAATAGAGATAATTTATTGTTCCCACTAAACACTCTTCAATATTGAGATAAAGTTTTTCGGTTCGAGGCGAATAAATATGCCTCGTATACGAAATAGCTACAGAATTGTACCTGAGCGTATGGCATTCAATTCCCACCCAGACACCAAACTGAGAGTGCTTTTTAGATTAAATCTCTTTTTCTTTCTTTTTCTACTTTTTCGATTCTTCGACGGCGACTTTTCGGTTCTAGAGATTTTGCAGGTGATTCCATATAAAATCAGCGTGTTCCGGCATCGTGCAAAAAAGCTTGCCATAAGGTTTGCATTTTTTCGATAGTGTCATGTGTTTGACGATGAATAAGGCTCCGCACGGATCGGAGTACGCCACAAATGCCTGACAGTTTTCTAGGAAGCTTAATTTTATGCCCAATAGGTTAGCTTTGTGTTGACGTCGTTTCATAGAAACAAATCCTTTCTGAGACAACTTTGTTTCAGAGTTCTCGGCAATCTGGAGTGAAAAATACATGAAAATATTTAAATAAATATGTGAAATCTATATGAAAGCGATTATTGTGGAATTCCTAAAACGATCAGCTAAGACAGGCAACCGAGTTTATCAGCTACTTTTTTTAAGATCATAAAATAACTACTTCATCGAGAATAATTTTTTCGGGTTTTTTTAAGTGAAGCAGGACTCAAAAGAGCCACGTTTTTGCATTCTGAATCGAAGTCCAGGAACGGCTGAGATTTGCGGAAGATCAAAATATGACAAGGTCTTTTCTCTCTGCCAAGTTAATTTGGGGAAATATAAGAGAAACTGCAAAACAAATATATTTGTGTATAACATTTGTGTTTGTCTTTAGCATCGAAGAGAAAGATACTCACCAATTAAAAAGCCGCAAAGTAAGTTGTACAGTTTTAAAAACTGAAAAGATCTAATATTTGAGCATACCTTCAAGGACGAAGCGATGTTCTAACTCGAGAGGGTGGAAATGTGATCTTGACCAAATCCTGCTTATCCTTGATCTACTCTAGCTGTGTGAAGATGACTAACCCTTAATCCTTTAAAACTAATAAATTACGCTTGTTCTTATTGGTTGAGTTGATTCCGCCCTTTTTGATTGACGGGCAGGTGGCTTATTTTAAAATGTGACCGGGAAGAATAACCTCTCTTTAACAGCTATAAATACTTTTGAAACTAAAAGCAAAAAAAACTCATTAAAAATGTATTTTCTCTCATGCGAACGAAGACTAAGTCCAGGATCAGACCAAAATATTAAAGATCGCTTTAATACTGAACATCTTAATAAATTGCATTGTGTAAAGGAAATCTGGATGAACCCATTGCAAGGCAGAAAATGAACTACTAACAACAGCTCAATAAAAGTAAATTAATTATAACACGTAATCAAAATCACGTCGTCACATGCAAACTAATCTGTAAATCGCACAGGATTTGTCCAAAGAAGTTTGCTGAGCATTGAATAATCTTTTCGCAAACTGTGGCCAGTTTTAAGACGTTGCGAGTTTGGCTTTGAGGGAAAATGAACTTGTTGCGATGTTATAACGTTTGCGTGTCGGTAGGTTTGAGGATGGGGGCGAAATTAAACGACAGCCATTTGGGGGGCAAAATAATTCCGATTGACGGCATCGCGGCAGGCGTGTGTTAATCACAAAAACGAGGGATACTTTGACAAATTTTATGACTTTCAAGCGGAATTTCAAAGGCGGAAAAGAGGCCAACATTGTGCCATACATTCCCAATTGCTCGATTTTTAAAAAAGTATCAGTCAGCCAGTTAGTCAGTGGAAAAGAGAGTCAACAGTATCTAGACAATGACAAAATTAAAGATCATTTCAAGTCTTCATCTGTTCACTTTATTGATGAACAAATTTTAGCGTTTTCTCGTTTGAACCATATGGAACAAGCTTGTACGCAATGGGGAGTTTTGTAAAGGAACATTTAAAAGCAGCTTCACGTCTTTTTTATTTAAACGACTTTCAGTATAACTTTTATTTGACTCAAAAGGAAGTTTCTAAAAGAACAAAATACAGCAACAAAAAGTGGCTTAAAAACGCTCTGTAAATCTTCTGACTGCGACTCTGTTTGTCGGTTTAAATACTGATTTTCTGAAATTTTTAGTACATCATGATGATTCAATTTCTTCTCCTAACTTCTGCTTTTGATATACTCAAATACCAAGGAGAAATTGTTTTTTGATCAGATTTTTAGCTAGTTACTACTTCCGTTGAACACTAAAAGAAATGTCTAAACACTAACGGTCTCGAGACAGCCGAAGTTTTCCAGGCAAATCGCGTGTGAAACTTATGTTTGACTATACTTGTCTACTGTGCCAAGGTCAGCGTTCTTGCGCATGTCATATTGTTAATTCTACCATGCGGTTAGCGGTCAGGCTAAGGTTAGTCCAGTCCCTGAACTCTCCTTTCTTCCCGCCCCATATAGGGGTTGAACCAGGGCAGGCGAAAAGAGAGTCCAGGATAACTTGCATGCGCATGCTCAGAACACCGCCATTTTTCCCCCCTAATCGGGGGAAAAACCATATTTGGAAGTGCTTTCCAGATTTGGCTAGTGGCTCGATTTTCTGAATAAAAATATACAAGCAACAATTTCTGCATTCTGATTGATTAAGGGCGCGTTCGTTTGGGATCAATCCAGAATAAGAATAATTGGAATAACGCGAGTAAGCGTTTGTTTGGGAGCTATTCTCATTCCGGAATACCTGGATTTCCATTCCGGCTATTCTGCTCCCAGGAGCAGAATAGCAGGAATATATTCCGGAACATATTCCGGAATATATTCTTATTCCGGAATGCATCCCAAACGAACGCGCCCTAAAAACGTGTTAATTAATCCCAGATCAGTGCAATTTGACCAGTGTCACACTAAACCACATTCGATTTGCCGAGTTTTTAACCACAGTATCAAAGAAAACGAAAGATTTGTTGACAATTGAAAACACCGACTCGGGCTTGAAAGTGGACGCGCTCCATTATGCAAATGACTACTTGTACGCGTCAGACTTTCGTTTCAAAAACTTTTGCAAACTCGCTCAACATGTAGAAACAATACAATAATAATAAAAAAGATATTTGAGTTAAGAGCAATAACGCGTACTCGTTGTTGATAAGTACAGACCACAATAAACCATATTTCGATTTTCACGTTTTTATGTTTCTTACCACAATATCAACGTCAAAGATAGTGTTGTTTTTTTTCCCATGACAGAACAGAAAACTCGTGCACTGTAAGTACCTCCCGTTGTCCTATGTAAAGCCTTAGAAAATTTTTCTAAGGCTTTGTATGGGACATCGAAAGGTACTTACAGCGCTCGAGTTTTCCGTCCTGCCATGGAGCGCGAGCTGAAAAAGGCATTACGCGACACATTGACGCAAGCAGCGTGGTTAGGACCTAGTAATTTTTGATTGGTTGGTTCCGAGCATGCGCATGCAAGTTATCCTGGACTTTCTTTTCGCCCGCCGGTTTCAGCCCCTATAGGGGGCGGGAAGAAAGGGCAGTTCAGGGACTGGACTAGGCTAAGGTGAGTAGAGCGTAGTTGCTGTGACCGACTGATTGCGGCATTGCAACCACAGTTGAGCGAAAATTAAAACTGTCGTAAGAGCGTATTTCGTTCCCCTTTAAGCTCCTTTACTCGCAAGTAAAACGAAGTTAAAGCTTTTTTACTTCATGTTTTCCTTGGCTAGGTTTCTTAGTTATTTAATTCCGTTCAATAATAATTAACAGTTAGATTATGAGCTCGAGATTTCTATGAGGTGATAGTTGATGAGGCCGAAGGCCGGATCAACTATCGCCTCATAGAAATCAAGAACGAATAATCTAGTTGTTTTAGTATAATTCTAACTGAAATTAACGCAAATAACGGTTTAAAATGTTTTTCCCACGCATTATTGAACTTAACCTTTAAACAAAGTTGCACGTATCAAACTGTCCTTGGCAAACTTGCAGTTGTTTACGCGCGTACCCGCATTTTCAATATTATCAAGTTTTTAAAGTTAAGAAACCGTAAATGACTTCTTTTAGTCTTTTCAGCAATTTAATGACAAGTTTACAACTGAAATTGTTTCCAAAACTTCGGAAAAACTATAAGAACATCGCATTTCGTGGACGACCGGCAGCCACTGCACTCTAATTAAACAATAGAGTCTTTCTGTCGAGGAACTATCGGCTGATAGTTGCCCCGCGGAAATTTGATGTTCTTAAAACAAATATTTGCCCGAGAAGCGAAGCTTCGAGGGCAAATATGCTAGTTTTAAGAACATCAAATTTCCAAGGGGCAACTATCAGACTGATAGTTCCGAGACATAAACACTCTATTGTCTTTATTGTTCACCACTAAATTTTCTTCCGCACGCTAGTTCAAAAATCAATTAGACTTCAATTGAATTATTTTCAAGATTTCGAGACGAAAGCCGTGAAAGCCAGATATAAAATTTGAGAAAGAAAACAGACAAAAATCTTAATACAATTTTAGTTAGTTATTTTCTACGAAACCCGCTTGTTTACAGCAAAATTTTCACGGACGACTACTATCCATCCGGGTATTTTCGGCGGACGGGCACTATGGGCTGATAGTGGCCCTCCGCGGATGAACACTATCGCGTCACGTGGTCAATTTAAGCCAATAAGAATCGGAGAAAATTTAGTGGTGAACTATAATGGCTGATAGTATACGAGTAGCTCAGCCAATCATATTGTAACGTTTGCATTAGTATACTAGTAGAATTCTACTAATAATAGTAATAATCACTTTATCTAAGTATCAAAGTTACTAGCTGAGCACAAACACTCCACTAATTGGGGAACTAAATTAAATCAAATGTTGGTTTATAATATAAGGAGAAGGGAAATCCGGAGTACCCGGAGAAAAACCTCTCAGAGCAGAGTAGGGAACCAACAACAACCTCAACCCACATATAACGCCGGGTCTGGGAATCAAACCTGGGACACATTGGTGCCGGGGAGGCGAGAGCTCTCACCACTGCGCCATCCGCTCCTCGCGAAGGCTCTTTTGATTGGTATGATAATGGAATCGATATGGACTTCAGAACAGAGGCGAATGTTCCAGATTCTTGCAAATCGAAGGTGTAAATGGAAGAGTTTTTTGCTAATAGCTTCGGGTTAAAAAATTTTCCATGTTCTTTTTTTAAAATTTCATGCTTGATTAGCTACTCCTCACTGACTCGCGCCACTTTTTCATCTAATCAGAAGTTTTATCCAAAACTAATCGTGACTCGTTCGCATGCGATTTCCCGCGCTTCGCGTCAGCTACGTTTTGATTGGTTCATTTCATTGTCTATCTCCTGGGACTTTGTGATTGGCTAAAGTGATAAACTTGAATTTGGTTTTACAATACTCAATTGAAACTGCTCTAAAGGGACTCACATGTACCAACAAAAGAGCCGAGAGGCTCATGGAAGGAACAGATGAAATGTAAGTGGCTCTGCTCAGTTGAGAAATTAAAAAATGATATCGATCGGCCTCAAGTGCACATTTAGACTCAATCTGTTTCCTCTTAGCAACAAGGCATTATTGACTCTTTTAGAAGCTGTTGAATCGTACTATGAAAAATACAAGCACAATAAACCGATCTTTCAAACAGAAGAAAAAGCATGACTGCATATAAAATGCACCAACTTGAGTAAAATATAATAATAATCGTTCGAGTAGTAACTGCCCTTAGAATAGTTTAATGTTGTGATTTGCAAGTTTTCAGTACGAAGCTGCGTCACTCGGTTTCAACATAGTTAATAACTATGGTTTCAATTATATCAAGTTCTATTTAGAACTGTACTTAACATAGGTACCGTAACTAACACGATATTTTTCCTCCACATTTAATTTGTTCTTATTTACTCATTTACTTATTTAAATCGTTATGCTTTTGTTTTGGTTACTTTTGGAATTTTTTGTGGCCTTTGGCAAATTTGACGCAAACGGTCGACTCAAATTATGCAAATTTACGTGAGATCCACAAAAGAGAGAACTATTGAAAAAACAGCTGTTGTTTTTGTTGTAAATAGAAAATAGGAAAAGGAAGCAAATGAGATATTTAATAAACACCATCAACCTGGGCGAAAAATGTCAGTCCTATTTTCAAAACTAAAATAATAGCATTTCATATCTGTTTTTTTTTTCTTTCCGTTGAAGTTATAAAGAACAAAACTCAGCCACAACATCGAGAGCCATTTGTTTAAGACAGCGATGGGAACATAGTGTGAAGAAATACAATTACAAGTTTTTGTACAAGAAAGGGAACCTGTTACGTTGACTCAACAAATCTCATAAAATTAAGGCGCCATGTTGACCTTACTCGTTTGTTCACCGCTTACCGCAGTAGGAACTAGAACACAGAAACCTTATACATCGCTTCTGCCATAACCACAAGTAAATTGCTTTTTTCAACCATAAAAGTGAAAAAAAAGGAATTAAAGTTTGTAAGCCACCACTAACTTCAGTAAATTTTTAAAAAAATACTGCCATAATTTACTGCTAATGAATATAAACTGCGGTGTAATAATACATATTAACCATAGCAAAAGTCGTTAATGGTTGTGGTAAGGGTGCAAGCCCGGTCTTGATATTTTCAAGCCATAAAATATGGAAATTATATGATAGCAGAATATTGAGTGTAGTATTTTAAATAAGATTCAGACGTTTAGGCTGAGATATTTTCTGGCCTTTCGACAAGGTCTTGTCAAAAGAACAAGGTCGATTCGCTCTATTGCTCAATTTTATAAACAGATCTGTCGTGATGGAAGTGAATTCTAACGTATTCTAAAATGTCTAGGTTTAATTTAGAATCAAACCTCGACTTATTTATAACAAAATAAAAATATATGTATAGTTTTGAGGATATTTTCGAGGGCTTGCTATGAAACAAGATGAACTAAAAAAACAAGCCGAAGCAAGGTCTTAGAATGCTTTAAAAAAGCAGCCTCAAGTATGACGTCTATATGACTTTTTGCTTGTTATGAAATAATTCGGTTAAATCAACGTTTCTGTGAGGTTCTGTTTGTTAATGTATTAAAAGAAGTAAGAAATATTCTTACCTTTTTACTCGCTCGGAAATCACTTTTTAAGCCCTCTATCAGTAGAGAGCTTTACAGGCGCGTGACTTGTTGCCCTCCGACGACTCTAATAACAATTGAAATTTCTTTTAAATTGATGTCTAGATTATCTGAAGCTCTTTCCTGGGTGAAGGGTGGGCGAAATGGCCACAAAGCTCATTTACAACCATTCACTAACTCTCTACTAATAGATCTGTCATTATCGATATTCGAAAAAAAAGACATAATGTGTCGTTTATCAAGATTTTTTTTTTTTTTTTTCTCGCTTGGAGGCTTTCGTGAAATCCTGCCGCCAAATATTGCCTTTCATATCAAACAATTGATACATAAAACGGGATAAAACAATAGAGATATCAAATAAGAAGTTTTCCTTCAAGAGCCGCCAGGGAAATTATGCCAAAAACATTGCGTCATGGAGGTAAATAACCAATAGTACGACATTTCCATTGGCTCTTAGACAGTCATTATACTGATATCATTGCAATGTATTTGTCAGAGATTGCAGATAATTTGAACTGGAATTTGATAGCCGGATTAAGCAATTTACACAGGAAACAGAACGACTTCATATCAGGTTGATATCAGAGAAGTGAGGAAATTAAAAAACAACCTTGGCATATTATCTTTCTGTGATTGTTGCATTTGTATGCATAAAAACTAAGGTCTCTATAGACTTCCTTAAAGTGATTTCCATTCTGAATATAAAACAGTCCACTAAGCCCAGAAATCAAAAGCTTTAAATATCTCCTCTTTTGAATGGTTTTAAACTTAGCATAAACTTTAAATGGTTTCTTAACTTAACATAAACAACTTTACCAATCAGCAAGAGAGCTATGATTCTTATCTTTGATCTCTTTTTAATGTTCTTTATGGAAACATTGTACAGCAACCTTTGGTGAAGGCGAAGATTTCTCATTATCAACACAGATCTGATCCGGTAATTACAACCTTTTTGGCAAACATGACAATATTAATAAAGTTACATTTATTAAAAAAAAAAATGTTTTTACATGATATACACACCTCACTGTACATGAAAAATTCAGTTTTGCCGGTGGCTTTGCGCTTTAAGTTAAATTACCTGGCTTTATCGTTATATCTGGGTTATCTGTGAAAAGGCCAGTTTATCCTCGCAATTTTATTCCACACAAAGCGTCCTCTAAGACTAAATCAGGCTTTAATTTTTGTGCAAATTTTTACTTTTAATAGTTCTTTTCCTGCCGCCAAAAGAAGTCTGCTATTATTTATCGCTATATATGGGTTATCTGTGAAAAGGCCAGTTTATCCTCGCAATTTTATTCCACACAAAGCGTCCTCTAAGCCCGGGGGGGGGGGGGTACTCCCGCGAATTTTGGATAGGGGTGTGTCGCGAAGGTTCTTAAACTCTAACCATATTTAAGTACTAAGAAAGCGAAAATTGATACCCTTTTTAAGGCCCAAACACGAAAAATGACACCCTATTCAAGGCTATTAAACCCCTGTTGCAAAATCATTTTGTTAATACTTAAAAGGATACATCAAGTTTAAACAAAAACATTCGTATAGGCGGGCGTTTTCACACTCCAGTATTAGATAATACTAGCAGTAATCAAAGATTAGAAGTGCGTTCTGCGGCGCCTGTGATAATAGTTCTCTGTTGCTGAAATCATTATCTCTATGTGAAAAGCTGAAGTTTTGCGAACAGATGTGACATACTGGCAAAACCCACTATTATTGTGGATTATTTGATTTCTTTGCTCTACGGTTAGCAAGCGACATCCCATCTACTCAAATTTCTGGTGAACTCCGGGGGTGAACTACGATATGACAACTTTTCATGACACATTGCGTGACGGCTCAGCTCTAGTTTCAGTAAACTCACAAGTATCATGGAACACTAACCTTTCAAATTCATCTTAAACATTCACAAGAAATTGAGTTCGGAACATCTATAAATTTACATTCGTTTGAATCGTCGAAAAAATGAGCATTTCCGTATATTTTTTCTTCAGGATCACAAAAATCTCGGATTACAAAGTCACGCCAAACTTACGCTTCGCTTTAAAACCCTGACTTCGAAGCGATATATCTCTTCAACGTGAATAGCTACCACACATCGGCTCCAAGTAAAATCTGTTCGTTAACAATGCACACGGGCACCCAACGACAATTTTCGGGAAAATATCTGTTCGGAAGACGATTTGAGATCTAGAATTTTCGGAACATTTGTTGTAAAATTACTTACTTGCCTGCCTCTCCTAGGATTTTCGAACATCTAAAAAATGGTAAAATTGCCCATTTTCAACGGATTTTTACCGGCTAAAAAGGTCACCTAGAATTTTCGGGAGCCTTTTTTCTGGCTGAAATTTTCAAACAGCTAATGTTTGATCCCTATAATTTTCGGATCACTGGACTTTCAGCTAGGAAATCCGAACAGATGAAAAATTTATAGGGGATAAAAATATGCCCACATTCACCGTTTAAGGACGGTGCCTACTAATTCAAAGATATTTTTGCGCGGTTCACTGAATATGTGGGAAAAGCAAATCATAACGAGTGCTATTGAAATACGAAAAAAAAATTAGGGGTCACCACGCATTTTTCGAAGATAATTAATTAGCAATTATTGAATGAGGCGGAGTAGGATATGGAGAATTCTGCAGATCAAGGAGGGTGTTATCCACAGAGGCCGAAGGCCGAGGTGGATAACACTCTCCGAGATCTGCAGAATTCTTCATATCCTACGAAAGCCGATTTCAATAATTGCTTTATTATTCATTCAAAATATTTCCCCGTTCTTAAAGGAGTTTCGCCATTTCGCTTTTTGTTTTTCCGCCGACACAATACACAATCTCGTCCCCAGGTTTTCTCGGTCAACGGTTCAATAATTTTCAGCGGGCTGCACTTTTGACGTCATTGGTTCAATAATTTTCAGCGGGCTGCACTTTTGACGTCATTGATTCAATATGGCGAAGATTCTTTCCAAATTTGGTGAACAGCAGCTGGTTATGGTGAATTACGCGTGTGGTTTTAACCAATCAGAAACGGGGAAATATTTTGAATGAATAATAATCAACAATATTTGTAAAAAGCTTTAAAATACAAAGCAATGTATGGCGTTTTTTTCCCAATTGAAGCTTAATTATCTCTGAAAAATGCGTGGCTACCCCCAATTTTCTTTTTGGATACCAAGAGCACCTGCTAAGTTCTACTTTCTCCGCATAGTTTTGAACCGCGCAAAAATATCCCTGTAAGATAAGCACCACCCATAGGAAATCTGAGTATCTCGAGATGCGCAGACCGTATGCGTAATAACAATAGTAGGCACCGTCCTTAAATACTAAAACACGTTTAACAATGCTATGTTTAAGTGGTTTTGAACTATATTCTCGTTGGGTGCCCCTGAATTCAGCTTTGTCGTGTTAAAATTTCAGCGAAATCGAACAAAACCAGAGTAAATTACATGTATATATTTTTTTCTCTGACCCCACCTTGTTGACACAAGAAATTACAAAGCATAACACGAGCTGACGTTTCGGTAAAAAAACTAAAACGATAGCCTGAAAGCTGTAATTTGAATGGGAACATCTTTTTCGAACTTTTCTTGGTTGATTTAGACGAAAAAATGACCTTGACGGGCTACAGAAGACAACAAAACCAAAAACAGAGCGAGACAATGATAATTTATTCAAATTACTCACCGCATGGCGAACATCACGTACAAGGTGAAAAAGCTTTCTTCTGGATATTTCAGCCTTCGTTCACCGCAGATTCTCAACGAAGAAAAACAACACGCAACACAAACGTTCAAACAACAGGCAGAAAAGAGCACATATACAGGCATGACGTAATCGATGTACAGGACAACGAGGCCCAACGCTACACGTGTTATTTTCACTTGCACGCGTATATGAGGCCCAAAGCCCCTGAAAAAACTTAGAGGGGCGGCCAAATTGCAGACAAAAATCTCGATCTCTCACGCCTGCAAACCAAATTAGGATGCGTTCTCTCGTTCCTCGAGAACGCAACAATTTAGCTTCCCTATCTAAGGACCACACCGGGAACACGGTTACAAAAGGGTCGAAAAAGATACCCTATTTAAGGACCGAGAACCTCAAAAACCATACCCTATTCCGCGGCACGTACCTATATAGCCCATATATGGGAGTACACCCCCCCCCCCCCCCCGGGCCTCTAAGAATAAATCAGGCTTTAATTTTTGTGCAAATTTTTACTTTAATAGTTCTTTTCCTGCTGCCAAAAGAAGTCTGCTATTCATTCGCGCGAAACATGTTTGTTAAAAGATATTTTGAATGTGTTTCGTTCCTCATGAATATTTTTTTCCCTTTTTAGTCTTTATTGTGTCTTCTGAATTATTCAGTCTTGCTTTCGGCATGTTTTGTCTTCGTTCCTTTAAGGTGAAAATTTCAAGTAGAAATTAAACTTAAGCCCTATTAACAGGCATGAAAAAGAGATTTCTTCTAGCGGTTCAGTACAGCTTAGTGCAAAAAACCGGTACCGATCTCATCAGACAGTTTACTGCCATGAGTTAGCTAGTAAAACGTAACTATTTTATTAATCTTAAGTGCCCGCGGTTCTTCAAGCGATATGAGGTCGTCAGCGGTCATGTATAGTGACCTTGGGCTAAAATACTAAGTGAAAACATCGCTAAAACCCTTTACTCTAAGCTGATGACCCTCGCGAAGGTGAACTATAACTTTTCGTTGACATTAGCGACAACGC
>JAHPZR010043709.1:0-2500 GCA_019787425.1 Platygyra sinensis
TGTAGAAACACTTTACGTCAAAAAAACCTATGTGGGAGAGGTAGAGGAGCACGAGCGCGCGCTGGATGACGTGTTTGGGATTTGGGTAACGGTACGATCATGTTGCGAAAAGCGTAGGCCTAGGTACGAGTTTAGCGCTACAGTGTTACGCAGGATTTGTAAGCAGCAGTTTTCCCAGTAAAATCTCGTGAGCTAAGGATGACAACATGAGACAAAGGTAAACTATTCATTCTTTTCGTCCTTTTTTTATTCTATCACAACTCGGCAAGATTGTGTTCTCCCTGTGGTCTGACGCGTACGAGTAAGTTTAGTTCATTTGCATAGTGCAGCGCGGGCACTTTCAAGTCCGATCGCGAGTCGGTGTTTTCAGATTGGGAACAAATCGGGAAAAAGATTTGTTTCGTTGTCTTTTGTGCTGAGATACTACAACAAATTTTACCAACGTTCACCAAAAGGCTACTAACATGTGTTTCTTTCACATAGTGAAACTTTACACTGCGAAAAAAAAAATAGACAGGGAGTTTTGATTCAATTGAAATCTTTATTCGAGTTCATTAAAAGCGTCATCGTAACTTTTCTGATGATTTCTACTGTATTCACATATTTTCAGCTAAGCTTTTAATATGTTCTCAAACATTTGTCAACCTTAAACATATTCAAAAATTAGAGATATTATATGAGTTCGATGTACGTTTTCACACCAAAGTACGAAGTCCAATTGTCATGTTTTACTAGCTGTGCAAAACACGCATCGGCGGGCGCTCTCATTCATCGACAACAGAAAATTTATTGGATTTTTACACAAACAAAACTAAGCAGCATCTACGGACATAAACCTATTGTCACTTATTGGACCTTAACGCTGCCATATCCAAACATATCCAACTAGTTTTTTTTTCAGTGTTGCAAAAAAGCTGTTAATCTTCTTCATATGTGAAATTTAGAGTGGAGTAATTTGAAGTTCTTGTAAAAGGAGCAGCGGAACTCAACTTGGTCAGCGATATAAAGCGGGACATACCTAAATTCGGCACTGTCTTCACTCAAACTGGAGCAACTTACGGCGAAAATACTTAAGCAAAATTCCAACAGCCATAAAGGCGTTGAGTTGTGGGCCAAATTTAAAGCATAAACGATTTCGGACGCCATTTCCCCTGCGCGACATCCGCGAAAATCCTCGCAGCAATGTACGTGCGTGTGCCGCACGCGATGGCGCAATTTATTCTAAAAATAAAAAAATTGTCCCATATCATGGCGCCAACCCCAATACCAGAAATGGCGCGCGCTTACGGTCTCCGTCCCTGATTATGGCTCCTGGTGGAAGTTTGTACAGGGAATGATTGTTTATGCTTTAAAACGCGTTATTTTTCTCACAGGCTTGATTATTTTCAATAAATCTGGAAATGCAAGCTGGTTAGTTTTTTGTTACATGCAATTGTCTCAGGTTATCCTTGCTAACTTTTCAGTCTGTAGAACTCTGAAAATATGCCAATATCAAGGCCCATGAGTCAATAAACTAGTTCTTTGTCCTTTTCTCAATTATTAAATATACTTTTGGATTGTGGTGCGAGCCTTTCGCGCCCAGTTAGGTTTGATTTGTGTCTGACAAATCCACGTGTGACCAGGTCTTTCGGACAAAGACATCGATGAACTAAATAAATTTATGCAAGTTTCGTCAAAAACCTTACCTTGCCAAATGTAGAATTAAGAACCGCGTGGTGTAGAACACGCTCCCAGATACCTTCGCTTGTTTATTCGACCACCAGCGAACTTTCGGCAATCCTTTGCGAGCCGTGTTCTCAAAAATCGAGATTTTTTCCGGTACAGCGAAATTTTCCTCTCTATACGCGGGGGCTCCTAGGGTGCCTCCTCGGGTTTTGGCCGTCTGGGTCAAAATTCTGCGGGGGCAATAAAGTTATTAATTGATTATTGATTGATTGATTGATTGGTTGGTTGGTGCTGGGTCAGTTTTTCTTCAGTTATTAACATGCAAACGAGATGGTGGAGGAAAGACGTCGGAAGTGGTGTCTATTTAGTGCAGCTGAATATTTAAATAATGAGGAAACATAGGATACGACGTAACTTACGAAAGAATCATAGAAGACAGACCACTGGGATAATACGTGTTATCATTGCTAGGTCAGGATTTCCAGCCGGGTACTTAACAAGAAGATCTTGCTTGCGTTCAGTTTTGTCGTTTATATGATTGTCGCAGGTTTGTACACCGACGGTCTTATATTCCGCTCTGAAACTTTTACTTTCAACAAAAGTAATTTCTTGTTGCTCTTGTCAATATTCACCACAAAACACTATAATACAATGAAATTACACCATATTAGTGTTGATAATTTCTTCAGTGTTTATTTTACTGCTACTATTGACAACTGTTTAAGGTGGCCGAACACAGTTTTCAAGTGTCCATACCTAATTCAACATAACTTTTACACTATTTATGCTTTGGCGCCTTTTTTTTGCAAGAGTCAAGATTAACCACAGAAATATT
>JAHPZR010043710.1:0-12705 GCA_019787425.1 Platygyra sinensis
AATACAGTGTAGGTGTCTCGACAGCTTCACTTTGTTCTAAGGAACTGCTGTTAATGCTTTGGACGTCCTAAAAAGTCGCTTTGCAAGATGTATGGGTTATTGACCAAGTGTGAGGTCAAGATGGCTGGATATTGGCCAAGTTCTTTTTTTGCGTGTTTATGGACCGAGACGAAGTTGAGGTCCATAAACTCGCAAAAAAAAGAACGAGGCCAATATCCAGCCATCTTGACCGAACAAACTTGGTCAATAAAGGATTTATTATATGGCTTTTGGTGAAATTTTGCTTTCGGGATGCAGCGGGTAGTCCCGAGCGGGCAAGATGGCTCCATCTTGCCCGCTCGGGTAGCCAATCACAGCGCGCGATTTGGTTCATCTTGCCCGCTCACGGAGCTAGCCATGTAATAAGATGTATTACAGCTGAATTAAAAGGTTCTTTAACAATATAATTTTGGTCTTGAATTTTGTTTCTTTGCAGTATTCTTAGCTGGAATCCTGCAGTCTCCATTTTACAAAAAACTGTACCCAAAGTAAGTGATAGTCGAAACCGACGTTGGATAATAACAAGGGAGGGTGGCAAGCAAGAAAGTTTTGTTTTATTGTCACTTGACCCTTAAATGACCCAAAATGCTGTTGTTAAATATGCGAAGGAATTTTAGCTTTGACCAGAAGGTCTTTAAGAGACTTGTCCTTCCTGTAGGCGACAATTGCAGGTTCAGGATATATTGACCGAGGCTATTGCTCTCAGTTATAATGTTTCATAAGAAACTTTCTTAGGTTAGGCGTAGCTGGGTTCAAAGTCGTGACTAAAGGTAAAACATTTCTGGATGTTTTTGTTTTGTAGAGCCTCGTTTCATGATGAGAATTTTACATTGGCCAAAATATTTGCGGCGAGTTCTCTAGGATAGCCTCGCTCGAGTAAACGAGTTAGAAATTCTAGCTTTCGTAACTCGAAGTTTCTTTGACCGAGTTTGTTCTCAGTAAAGGCAAAGTTTCTCCTTTAAGAAAACCCTTAACACTGAGAATGTTTTTGAACATCAAAAGTTTTGTTGCCAAAACAAACTGTCCGTATTTTTCGTGACAGGAGTTCTCACGATCACCGTATACCTGGGGACCGTTTTTCGAAAGTCCCAGAAACCTTTCGGTCCCTTAAAGCCATTTTTAGTTCATCTGTATCAAAAAACGAACAAGTGTATGCGCCTGAAACTTCTTGTATGAAAGGGAACTCTGCTCATGTTATATAGATAGAATATAGAATATGGCTATATGAATAAAACAGCTCTATAATCGTAAGGTTCGAGATTTTGCTATGGCTTTCCGGGCCCGAAAAGTTTATGGGGCTTTCAAGAAACGGGCCCCTGTATGAGATGTCTCGCCTCCAAACACATAAAACCCTGTACCAAATTAAAGCTTATAGAGCTGGCTTTCAAATCAAACCAAGAATTTTGACATATAATCATATAATTATGATAATTTCCCGAGCTCTCAATGCGAGCGTCCGGATCATCAGGGAATTCCGTTTTTCACTAATTTAATTCGCCCTTCAGTTTCCGGATCCAAAGTGCTAAACAGTCGAGTCTTTGCTTTACCATATTCAGTTGTAGTGGAAAGTTCGAGAACATTTAGCATAAGAAAAATATGGTCGTACAAAAATCCCTCTTGGAGAATAAACACCTTCAAAACAAAAAAAAATTAACAGACACGTTTTTGTTGTTTATATGATAAATAAGAGAAAATCTACGAGCGCAAACAAACAAATTCCCTTTGCCTTGCGTGTATAAAAAATTCTCTGTAACACTCAATGTGCAATGTTTCTTCAGATATCTCAACTATGGATCATTGGCAATGGTCATTGGACATGAAATTACACACGGATTTGACAACTCAGGTATTATGTCTGGCATTTAGGCCTTCACTATCTTTTGCCATGTCACTTAATTTGTCCTCTTCCTAAGTAGCTAGCCTTCCTATCAAATGATAGCTTTAGCCTGATTAGACTAAAATGTACGGTTTAAAACACTCTTATTCAGAGTTAATCTTAATATGTTATTATACTTTCATACCCTAATGCGGTATTTGGTCGCATTTTTGCGATTTTACTGAATGAACGAACCATAGCTCGTGTACATCCGCCCCTAACGAGCCAAGGACTGTTCTCAGTTCAGGGGGTTTGTTTTTTCTTAACCCTGGACACGCCCATAAGACCAGAGGAGGCAGTGATCCATTAACAACGACAAACCAAACTTTGCGAGGCAAAATATATAAACAATAGCTTTCATTTGGCGCGAGAATATGCTCACGTACCGTACATGTATTTATCCGTATACATTATCTTTTCTGAGACACGAACATTTTTCCGTGAGCGAGGCTTCGAGGAGCAGATAACGTCTAAAGACAAATATAAAGTCTAATGGAGGCTATTGTGTTTTTTATCCTTCGAATATTGTTAGCAAGTCGCGACATATTTTGAGAATTGCAAGGAATATCACTCTGATATTCCCCAGTTTTATCAGGGGCTTATACAGTTTTCAATCGAGTGCGAGGAAAAATATTCGATAAGTGAAGCTGATAAGATTACTCTGGCTCGTGGGACTGGGAGACCACCCCCTGTGTAATAATGACGTTAAATAAATTATTATTATTATTATTATTATTATTTATTATTATTATTGTTATTGTTATTGTTATTGTTATTATTATTATTATTATTATTATTATTATTATTATTATTATTTCGATCTCTCTGAGATCATTTTCAAGTTGTGGAAGAAGCGAATGAAATATATATATATAAATTCAAATTAGGGCGTGAGAATGTCCAACGATAAAACATGTAAATACAAGTGCTAAAATGTAAGTGTTAAAATACTATTAAATACAATATAAATAACTTTGCACGGATTGAATCTGCATGACTGTTTGTTAAAACGCTAAAATTTAAGTGTTAAAATACTAAAATACTATACAAATACTATATAAACAACTTCGCACGGATTGAATCTGACTGTTTGTTCAAAGTTGGTTTAAGCTCCTTTATGAAGAGCATTTCGTAGATCAGGCAGTCTGAAATCATCATTATTATTATTCGTTTTTTTTAAATAACAACTTTATTAAAACTTCACAATAGTTACAAGAAATAAAGTTGGTTTTTAAAAATTCAAAACTAGAGTTTTAAACATCAATAATAAAAAAGGTATGCTAATTCCTAAATTATACAATACTAGTATGCTAAAAATGTTATTTACAATTAAAATATATAGAAATATACTAAAAGCTTCATTTTAACGGAAAAAAAAATTCATAAAAAGTTTGTATTTACAAGATGACGGCAATTAAGTGTTCTTAAACATTATTATTATTATTATTATTATTATTATTATTATTATTATTATTATTATTATTATTATTATTATTATTATTATTATATCAGAGCAGGGCTCAGTATCTGTTACTGATGAATTTACGTTTTTAGGACGATCGTTTGATGCAAAGGGAAACGCCAGAGATTGGTGGTCCGACGAATCGAAGCAGGAATTCGCGATTAAAGCTTATTGCTTGGTGAATCAATACAACAACTACGAAGTGTTTGGAGAAAATGTAAGTGTGACAAAAACTTCATGGTGGTAGAAATCAGTGCAAAACTTTATTCTCTACACGTTAACTAGCTAATCAAACAAGTACACGGCATCCACACACTTAGAATCAAAATGATCTTGCGCGCCTTGTGCAAACAAAGTCATAAAAACAAAACAAAAGAAAAAAAAATAATAATTAAAAACAGGAACAAAGTAATAAAACTAGCTTTAATTCATACGATGTGAACGATAAGAAAAGTTTAGAGGTCGGTTTAAAATTGTTACCTTGGTTCGCTTTTTGCTAAGGAAGTAATCGTGGACAATATTCCTAACCTTTTGGAAAAAGCGACTTTAAAGGCATAAAAAAGAAGATAGAAAAACAACAACAACAACGACAAAATCCACAAACATTGATCAAAGAAACAGTGGAGAATAAAAGACCCTTTGTGGATTTTAGTTAAAGGGAAGAACTTTTAATTTGCCTAACCGTCAGGAAGAAGCGACCTTACACGCATTGAGATAAATAAAACTAAACAAAACAAACAGCGGAGAATAACAGACCCCTCTTGGATTTTAGTTAATGGAAAGGACCTGTAAAGCATTTCTTTTGGTGCTATGAAAACTGTAACTGCAAAAGACTATGACAGCTTCCTTTGCATTTTTTGTTCTGAGCAGTGTATTGTGTCTTTTGCCATCACTTTTGTCACGAGTGGGCTGTTATGCACTGCAGCTTTTAGGTGTCCAGCTAAAGTAGCTACCCTTAAAAAGAATAACCTTTTAGTCACAAAAAGGCTGCTACATCCTAACATTCCGTGGGTCACTGACTACTCCCGCCAATATGGGAACGTTACGGTTGAGGGTTAAATCATGATAATTTGAATGTATTGTACGCATTTAATTTCGTGTCCACCGTTTTCAAACTATTATGGCCGCTTAAGGACTCCATACACAGGCTGAAAACACTTTCTTCGATAAGCAATGCTGAGTGAAAGTATTGCTCAGTACCTCAGTCTTCTTTTATTGCCGGCTACACACCAGGCTTACATCCGCAGTCGCAAAAGTTAGAACAGGAAGGTAGATGCCAGTACCTCTCATTAAATGGTCCCATCCACAGACTGAACACGCAAAGACATAAACATAAAACTATACGTTGTGTTTCTTTCCTTTGCAGATAGATGGCTTACAAACTTTGAATGAGAACATAGCTGATAATGGAGGGATAAAGCTTGCGTACGATGTAAGCCTCCGATAATTCAGATCTCCGCCATAATTCAACAGATTTGAAGAAAATTGATTAGAAATCTAAGGCCCCGTTTAGACGAGTCCGGACAATTTTTTTTCAGGAACCAAACTAAACCGTTCAAAAATTCGTCCAGTTCCACCGGTCCCGTGTAAACGCAAGGTGGAACCGTGCAAGTTTTTGTCCGTGTAAACGAGGTCTAAATCGTGCATAGAAGACCTTTTCGGTCGTAAGATTTTCCCAGCTGAAGTTCTGTGAACTCACTCATGTTAAGTTTTTGTTTTACTACTCTTGCGTATTTCACTATACGTCCTTATAGTTCTCTCCTTGGAAAGGGTTAGAAAAGTAAAAGTTCAGTATTTGCAAATGTATCCGGCAGCTGTTCTGTGCAGCTATAAATAGAGGATATAAATTATAATTAATTAATATAACTCACAATTTAAGGAATCCCTATTTATCACTCTTACCTTTATTTTGCTTCTGCAGTTCACATCTTAAATATTCCCCTGGCTTGAAATGTCATAACAGTCTTTTCTACGAGTTTGCAAGGCATTAAACGTGTCACATATCTTAACTTTCTATCGCTTTCAAACCTCTGTATTCAGGCATATCAGTCTTGGGTCGACGACAATAAAAAAGAGGGGCGGTTACCTAACCTAGGTTTGAGTGTGGATCAACTTTTCTTCATTGGATTTGCTACGGTGGGTTACTGGGCACACTCTGTTACATAATTGCGTACTAGTATTGCTATTTAACAATTACACTACGAGCCCGAGTTTTCTACGAGCAGATAGTCAACGAGGCGCAGCCGAGTTGACTATCGCTCGTAGAAAACGAGGGCGAGTAGTCTAATTGTTTTAGTATAAATTTACGGTGGTCTCATTGCATAAAAAGAAAAAAATGTCAAGTAACGTGTAGAAAAGCACTGTTTTATTATGTTACATCAGGTTCAAACGCGATGCGTGATGTGCACTGATGCGTAACTGTTGACTATCAGCAGATAGTCAACGGTAATATAGCGAATCAAATTCACGGATTCACAATAGACTACGGTAAATTTATACTAATTAAATTTATACTTATTATCACCCAACTCGTGGACTAATGCAAATCCCGCATTTTAATTGGCTACGCTCCTAGAGAACTGATCATGTAATAGCCATTATGATTATGGCTCCTGTTTTTTTCCCAAATAAATATTTCTTCAACTTGCATTTGCTAATTTTATTATTGCCTTTCCTGTCCGACTGGTTGGGTGATACTAAAACAATAAGACCCATCGCCTCATGGGCTATAGACCCTATGCAAAAAATGGCTCCCTTCATATTATTCTTTTGTTCGTATTTAAATTAGCCTTACTAACCTCGTTTTTGATAGAAAAATTGTAAAGAATTTTTTATCCCGAACGAGGTTAGTGAGGCTATTTTGAACACGAACAAAAGAAGAATTTAAAGGCAGCCATTTTTGCATAGGGTCCATTGACCGGGTCTAATTGTCAATTAACACTTGAAAATGAGCGAAAAAAAATAATCTGTTTTAAACGTTTCTTCAGCTATGTTTTGCTTTAGAGGGTATGTTCACAGGGTTAGCGGATCGTTGTCTCACCATTGTTGGGTTCGAATAGATCTTTCAGGGATTCTTTTTTCTTCAGATATAATCAGTATATCAGTGTAATTGGCCAATTTGAATAAACTGCAAGAACTAAATGGTGGTTTAACCAATCAGTTAGCTGTTGTATTTCGCTAGCTGTTTTGACATCTTTTGAAATGAGAAAATGTAAGCTGGCCAGGCAAGCTTTATTATTTCACTGGGAATATATTGCTTCATTGTGGCTCGTTGAAAGTAGGCCAATTTTTTCGTTATATTTTTACTTTGCACTGTAGTGCAAATTAACGTTACACTTCGTGATAAAGACTAGTGCAATTTTTGTTTATCACTTGCATTGTAAATCGTTATTTGCACTCGAATCCAAACAGTTGCCTATTCATAACTAAAGATTATTTATTGAGATGTAAAAGTCGTAACGCGGAGATTATTGACTTTTCTTCGTGTCATTAATAACATGACGCTGTTTCTTCATGTTAGCCATGGTGTAGTGTCTACAAGAAGCAAGCTGCTCTTTTCCAGTTGAAGACTGACGTACATTCGTACCCAAAGTACAGGTATGAATCTTTTAATTGCAATTCTTGGTCCAGTTATGTTGCTATAGGATAATCTTTGCTCACGTCATTATTTCCTCATAAGATACGGCTTTACGCTGAGAAGGCATCACGCTAGACTGACACAGATAGACTACGAATATTAAAGAACTTGCAGAACGTAGTGGATATTGCAATATTTGGCTCTTTGGGTGTATATTCGAGGAAATTGGCTGCCAAAATTTATGGGTGATAAAAGCGCTAATGAGATCAAATATTCTTTGTAAAAGTTTGAGTTTTTGAATCCGCGTCGCACGAAAAGTGTTCAATACTTCGGGCTCAAATTCTTTAGACAGTTAATCGTATTGTGTCCTTTCAAAATACGGAACTACTGTTTTTGTAGCTCCATCGGAAGCTGTATCTCTCATTCCAGTGAGGCAAATATTGCAAATTGCAAAGACTCTCCTATTGGCAAGCTATTGTACAACGAATTGAAGAGGGAACGTGAGACAGACCCATGCCATGCAAAGAATCTCCACATAAAGCAGTTCAAAGTCTTCAAATATTTCCTGCAGCATGCGTTCAGTTTTGTATTCAGAGCCAGTGAAAACAAACATGTTAAAATATGGGCATATTAAATTTTGAAACCCCCTGTAACAATGTACAGTTCTCATAGTAACAGAGTGTGCCCAGTAACCCACCGTAGCAAATCCAATGAAGAAAAGTTGATCCACACTCAAACCTAGGTTAGGTAACCGCCCCTCTTTTTTATTGTCGTCGACCCAAGACTGATATGCCTGAATACAGAGGTTTGAAAGCGATAGAAAGTTAAGATATGTGACACGTTTAATGCCTTGCAAACTCGTAGAAAAGACTGTTATGACATTTCAAGCCAGGGGAATATTTAAGATGTGAACTGCAGAAGCAAAATAAAGGTAAGAGTGATAAATAGGGATTCCTTAAATTGTGAGTTATATTAATTAATTATAATTTATATCCTCTATTTATAGCTGCACAGAACAGCTGCCGGATACTTTGCAAATACTGAACTTTTACTTTTCTAACCCTTTCCAAGGAGAGAACTATAAGGACGTATAGTGAAATACGCAAGAGTAGTAAAACAAAAACTTAACATGAGTGAGTTCACAGAACTTCAGCTGGGAAAATCTTACGACCGAAAAGGTCTTCTATGCACGATTTAGACCTCGTTTACACGGACAAAAACTTGCACGGTTCCACCTTGCGTTTACACGGGACCGGTGGAACTGGACGAATTTTTGAACGGTTTAGTTTGGTTCCTGAAAAAAAATTGTCCGGACTCGTCTAAACGGGGCCTTAGATTTCTAATCAATTTTCTTCAAATCTGTTGAATTATGGCGGAGATCTGAATTATCGGAGGCTTACATCGTACGCAAGCTTTATCCCTCCATTATCAGCTATGTTCTCATTCAAAGTTTGTAAGCCATCTATCTGCAAAGGAAAGAAACACAACGTATAGTTTTATGTTTATGTCTTTGCGTGTTCAGTCTGTGGATGGGACCATTTAATGAGAGGTACTGGCATCTACCTTCCTGTTCTAACTTTTGCGACTGCGGATGTAAGCCTGGTGTGTAGCCGGCAATAAAAGAAGACTGAGGTACTGAGCAATACTTTCACTCAGCATTGCTTATCGAAGAAAGTGTTTTCAGCCTGTGTATGGAGTCCTTAAGCGGCCATAACAGTTTGAAAACGGTGGACACGAAATTAAATGCGTACAATACATTCAAATTATCATGATTTAACCCTCAACCGTAACGTTCCCATATTGGCGGGAGTAGTCAGTGACCCACGGAATGTTAGGATGTAGCAGCCTTTTTGTGACTAAAAGGTTATTCTTTTTAAGGGTAGCTACTTTAGCTGGACACCTAAAAGCTGCAGTGCATAACAGCCCACTCGTGACAAAAGTGATGGCAAAAGACACAATACATTGCTCAGAAACAAAAATGCAAAGGAAGCTGTCATAGTCTTTTGCAGTTACAGTTTTCATAGCACCAAAAGAAATGCTTTACAGGTCCTTTCCATTAACTAAAATCCAAGAGGGGTCTGTTATTCTCCGCTGTTGTTTGTTGTGAATTTGTGTTTTTGTTAGTTTTATTTATCTCAATGCGTGTAAGGTCGCTTCTTCCTGACGGTTAGGCAAATTAAAAGTTCTTCCCTTTAACTAAAATCCACAAAGGGTCTTTTATTCTCCACTGTTTCTTTGATCAATGTTTGTGGATTTTGTCGTTGTTGTTGTTGTTTTTCTATCTTCTTTTTTATGCCTTTAAAGTCGCTTTTTCCAAAAGGTTAGGAATATTGTCCACGATTACTTCCTTAGCAAAAAGCGAACCAAGGTAACAATTTTAAACCGACCTCTAAACTTTTCTTATCGTTCACATCGTAT
Organism: Platygyra sinensis; assembly: GCA_019787425.1. NCBI lineage: Eukaryota > Metazoa > Cnidaria > Anthozoa > Scleractinia > Merulinidae > Platygyra > Platygyra sinensis. The sequence goes on from JAHPZR010043710.1 coordinate 9,373, forward strand.
GAATTAAAGCTAGTTTTATTACTTTGTTCCTGTTTTTTTATTATTTTTTTTTTCTTTTGTTTTGTTTTTATGACTTTGTTTGCACAAGGCGCGCAAGATCATTTTGATTCTAAGTGTGTGGATGCCGTGTACTTGTTTGATTAGCTAGTTAACGTGTAGAGAATAAAGTTTTGCACTGATTTCTACCACCATGAAGTTTTTGTCACACTTACATTTTCTCCAAACACTTCGTAGTTGTTGTATTGATTCACCAAGCAATAAGCTTTAATCGCGAATTCCTGCTTCGATTCGTCGGACCACCAATCTCTGGCGTTTCCCTTTGCATCAAACGATCGTCCTAAAAACGTAAATTCATCAGTAACAGATACTGAGCCCTGCTCTGATATAATAATAATAATAATAATAATAATAATAATAATAATAATAATAATAATAATAATAATAATAATAATAATAATGTTTAAGAACACTTAATTGCCGTCATCTTGTAAATACAAACTTTTTATGAATTTTTTTTCCGTTAAAATGAAGCTTTTAGTATATTTCTATATATTTTAATTGTAAATAACATTTTTAGCATACTAGTATTGTATAATTTAGGAATTAGCATACCTTTTTTATTATTGATGTTTAAAACTCTAGTTTTGAATTTTTAAAAACCAACTTTATTTCTTGTAACTATTGTGAAGTTTTAATAAAGTTGTTATTTAAAAAAAACGAATAATAATAATGATGATTTCAGACTGCCTGATCTACGAAATGCTCTTCATAAAGGAGCTTAAACCAACTTTGAACAAACAGTCAGATTCAATCCGTGCGAAGTTGTTTATATAGTATTTGTATAGTATTTTAGTATTTTAACACTTAAATTTTAGCGTTTTAACAAACAGTCATGCAGATTCAATCCGTGCAAAGTTATTTATATTGTATTTAATAGTATTTTAACACTTACATTTTAGCACTTGTATTTACATGTTTTATCGTTGGACATTCTCACGCCCTAATTTGAATTTATATATATATATTTCATTCGCTTCTTCCACAACTTGAAAATGATCTCAGAGAGATCGAAATAATAATAATAATAATAATAATAATAATAATAATAATAATAATAACAATAACAATAACAATAACAATAATAATAATAATAATAATAATAATAATAATAATAATTTATTTAACGTCATTATTACACAGGGGGTGGTCTCCCAGTCCCACGAGCCAGAGTAATCTTATCAGCTTCACTTATCGAATATTTTTCCTCGCACTCGATTGAAAACTGTATAAGCCCCTGGTAAAACTGGGGAATATCAGAGTGATATTCCTTGCAATTCTCAAAATATGTCGCGACTTGCTAACAATATTCGAAGGATAAAAAACACAATAGCCTCCATTAGACTTTATATTTGTCTTTAGACGTTATCTGCTCCTCGAAGCCTCGCTCACGGAAAAATGTTCGTGTCTCAGAAAAGATAATGTATACGGATAAATACATGTACGGTACGTGAGCATATTCTCGCGCCAAATGAAAGCTATTGTTTATATATTTTGCCTCGCAAAGTTTGGTTTGTCGTTGTTAATGGATCACTGCCTCCTCTGGTCTTATGGCGTGTCCAGGGTTAAGAAAAAACAAACCCCCTGAACTGAGAACAGTCCTTGGCTCGTTAGGGGCGGATGTACACGAGCTATGGTTCGTTCATTCAGTAAAATCGCAAAAATGCGACCAAATACCGCATTAGGGTATGAAAGTATAATAACATATTAAGATTAACTCTGAATAAGAGTGTTTTAAACCGTACATTTTAGTCTAATCAGGCTAAAGCTATCATTTGATAGGAAGGCTAGCTACTTAGGAAGAGGACAAATTAAGTGACATGGCAAAAGATAGTGAAGGCCTAAATGCCAGACATAATACCTGAGTTGTCAAATCCGTGTGTAATTTCATGTCCAATGACCATTGCCAATGATCCATAGTTGAGATATCTGAAGAAACATTGCACATTGAGTGTTACAGAGAATTTTTTATACGCGCAAGGCAAAGGGAATTTGTTTGTTTGCGCTCGTAGATTTTCTCTTATTTATCATATAAACAACAAAAACGTGTCTGTTAATTTTTTTTTGTTTTGAAGGTGTTTATTCTCCAAGAGGGATTTTTGTACGACCATATTTTTCTTATGCTAAATGTTCTCGAACTTTCCACTGCAACTGAATATGGTAAAGCAAAGACTCGACTGTTTAGCACTTTGGATCCGGAAACTGAAGGGCGAATTAAATTAGTGAAAAACGGAATTCCCTGATGATCCGGACGCTCGCATTGAGAGCTCGGGAAATTATCATAATTATATGATTATATGTCAAAATTCTTGGTTTGATTTGAAAGCCAGCTCTATAAGCTTTAATTTGGTACAGGGTTTTATGTGTTTGGAGGCGAGACATCTCATACAGGGGCCCGTTTCTTGAAAGCCCCATAAACTTTTCGGGCCCGGAAAGCCATAGCAAAATCTCGAACCTTACGATTATAGAGCTGTTTTATTCATATAGCCATATTCTATATTCTATCTATATAACATGAGCAGAGTTCCCTTTCATACAAGAAGTTTCAGGCGCATACACTTGTTCGTTTTTTGATACAGATGAACTAAAAATGGCTTTAAGGGACCGAAAGGTTTCTGGGACTTTCGAAAAACGGTCCCCAGGTATACGGTGATCGTGAGAACTCCTGTCACGAAAAATACGGACAGTTTGTTTTGGCAACAAAACTTTTGATGTTCAAAAACATTCTCAGTGTTAAGGGTTTTCTTAAAGGAGAAACTTTGCCTTTACTGAGAACAAACTCGGTCAAAGAAACTTCGAGTTACGAAAGCTAGAATTTCTAACTCGTTTACTCGAGCGAGGCTATCCTAGAGAACTCGCCGCAAATATTTTGGCCAATGTAAAATTCTCATCATGAAACGAGGCTCTACAAAACAAAAACATCCAGAAATGTTTTACCTTTAGTCACGACTTTGAACCCAGCTACGCCTAACCTAAGAAAGTTTCTTATGAAACATTATAACTGAGAGCAATAGCCTCGGTCAAATATATCCTGAACCTGCAATTGTCGCCTACAGGAAGGACAAGTCTCTTAAAGACCTTCTGGTCAAAGCTAAAATTCCTTCGCATATTTAACAACAGCATTTTGGGTCATTTAAGGGTCAAGTGACAATAAAACAAAACTTCTTGCTTGCCACCCTCCCTTGTTATTATCCAACGTCGGTTTCGACTATCACTTACTTTGGGTACAGTTTTTTGTAAAATGGAGACTGCAGGATTCCAGCTAAGAATACTGCA
>JAHPZR010043712.1:0-5000 GCA_019787425.1 Platygyra sinensis
ATTCGAGTAACATAGTTTTTTTCACTGTTTGCAAGGTATTTAGTTTTGTTGAATTTATTATGACACATCCAACAGTGATTGTACCAGTCACGTAGCAGTATTTTAATTCTTCGAAACAGTTGAATTAAAAAAATGCGCAGTGTCTGTGAGCCACTCAACTTGGAAAACAAAATAATACATAGATTAAGCGGAGGTCCTGTAGCCCAATAAGGCTAACCTAGGATAAGGTTGAATTTTGATTTGAGTTTTGTAACTTTGTGGCATGAGGTTTTCGGTATCATTGGCCTTCTATTTTAAGCTTAATAATCACAAGATTACCAAAACAAAAGCTGCAAAAAAAAAAACATTTGTTCAACAGAAACAGTTACAATCTGATTTACTTTTAAACCTGGATTAGAGTTAACAGGGCAAGAACTTCATGCTAGCCCACATATAGAGCACACTCCCATATTGTCTTATCCATATATATCCATATATGGAATGTCTTATCCATATATGGATATGCGGGCTATCATGAACTTCTGACCTTTAACGGGCTTCCAAACAACCCAGCTGTTTGAAACAATTTTACCTGACATGAGCCCGCGATCCAATCGAAAACCAGCACGTAGTCAGCAGTCAACTTTAATAAAACACGTGACCTCGACGAGCTAAAAACTTGAGCCCGTGATTTGGCCACGTCGTAATGGTCAGCGGAAAACTTCATTTAAGTGATCATAACATGAAGTCAAAAAAAAAATTAAACTGTAAACCAGGGCTGCAAATCTCTATCAACCTATTATTTTGCATTTAGAGTATGGCCGCCATCTTGCGCGACTCCACCGTCGCCGAGCCGTCGTCGTCGCCGTCATGGGTACGCGCCCACGAGCAATACCGCTAGCCATGATAACCATGAGAAAATCAATTTATGGGTTTCCTTTAGTTTCCGCTTGGTGGCTCTTCGGGCCGTCAGAGCTCCCGTTATGAAAGGGTGTTATGAGGTACTTGAGGGTATATTAATAGTTTTACGCACTGATATTGATGTACGTAGCGTAGTGTGATAAGCGATTACTCGCCAAGCGAAATATTGGGAGTTCAAAACGTTATGGTCCGATTCCAGGAGCTGATTATTTCTCCTTTTCTTTTTCATTGGTTTTTTTTTTTTCTTTTTTCAGTTAGAAACCAGTAAGTTTAGGGGACCGATTGGTTTCTTCGTTTCTTGTTTTAAAATAATGGTCTGTAGCCTTGAATCATTGCTTGTATCGACTGCTTTAAAATCATAATACTAGTAGTAATCGGAGATTAGGGAAGTGCGTTCGGCATTTCAAAGGGGAAATATTGTGTTGTGGTTATTGGGGTAGATGAATATGCCTATGGTATATTGTCAAATAAAGGGTTATGGCGTATTGTGAAACTTGTATTTAGTCTGTGTACGAAAAGGTTTTAAAGGCTAGTTATATGGTATGGTTTTTGAGGAGGCAGTCGTCGCAGTCCATCGCGCGTGTACATGTACAAGTTTTACCGTAGTTGGTGTGGTAGTTAAGTGTTAGTAAGTAGTAAGAGAATAGTTGAAAACGTGTTTAAATGAAAGCAATAATTTTATTTAAGTCTATGTTATTAAACAATATTGAAAATGTTAACTACTTCTGAAATTTCTGTAAAGCCTTCATAACATGTATTTATAGATCTTGTACGGGGATTATAAAATGTGTTTTTCTATTTAGAAATAGTTATCATAATAAAGGAAATTAATTATGAAAAAACAACAGGAACATATATATTTCTTTTTAAAAATAGTTATCATAATAAAAAAACATCAATTGTTACTTCTGTAACTGAACTGAACATTCTGAATTGAAAATAGGTCCTTTTTCTATTAAAGTTTGATAACATTGAGCTTTTTGAAGGGTTCAAACTGCTCATTTCGAAAGTCAACATTTAATACTTGTCAAATAGCCTCAAGTGAAACTCATTCTATCAGCTTATGAGAGGCAGTGTCATAATAAAGAATAGTTATCATAATAAAGAATATTAATTAAGAAAAAAGAACAGGAACATGTATTTTTCTTTTTAAAAATAGTTATCATATAAAAAACATCAACTGTTACTTCTGTAACTGAACTTAACATTCTGAATGGAAAATATATCCTTTTCCTATTAAAGTTTTATAACATTGAGCCTTTTGATGGGTTCAAACTGCTCATGTCCAAAGTCAACATGTAAATAATATTTCTCAAAGAGCCTGAAGTGAAACTTCTATCACCTTATTAGAAGCAGTGTCATAAGTACTGCAGAAGCTTTTTGAAGGGTTTAAACTGCTCATTTCCAAAGTCAACATTTCAATAATATGTCTCCGATAGCCTCAAGTGAAACTTCTATCACCTTATTAGAAGCAGTGTCATAAGTAATGGAGAAGCTGGATTCATTGTCTAGGAGATGGAAAATGAAGTCTTCCTCTGATATGATGTTGAGGTTAACATCGGGTAAAAATGAAGCCAGTTTATCGACCTCGTGATTAAAGAGTGTAAGTGTAAGTTTGTCATTAATGTTTTGAGTGTTCTGAAAAAGCACTTTCAAAAACCACTGAGGTTGACAAGAAGTTACTCTCATCATCATCTTGCAGTACTGACAATTTGCGATCTTTCCATTCGATTTCACTGTAACCTCCTTTTTGCATGACGTGCAGGAAAGACTTTTTGAGGCGTGTTGGACACCAATTATTTTAGCTGACACCTTCCTATGTGTGAGTGATTCTATTTCTGTTGTGACTTGTGCCAAGTCTTGTGTGAAAGCTGGGATCTCTTTGAAAAGAAACTCCTCTGACTTTGGGGCGTTGAGATATCGCGATCCATTGCACTCTTTGAGTCTGAGATTCTGTAAGGCGTAGGTCTTTTGATCTTCTAGTTTGTTACAATGTTCCTGCCAGAGTATCAGTTTTATCGAGGTTGTGTGGTCAACCAGAATGACTTCTTGTCTTTGTAGAGCGTAGCCATAACGACTGTTAATCGTTTTTACCGCAGTGATGCTGGATACCTTTGCCTTTATGTCAACCAATTGCTCTTTTGATACCTCTTGTAAAGATGAGAGACTTGGTAAGGAAGATGATGTTGCAGCGTCTTGGTAGACAAATGGTACAACCACAGGTTGTACAGTTGTGTTGTTTTGGATGATGATACTTTCGACGTCATCTTTGATGGAAGATGTTATGTTGTGGAGCCTTACAGCTGTTCTTCCTTTCTGGTACTTTTCTAGCAGGGGTCTCTTTGCTGGGTTGAAACAGACTGCCCTAACCACTCTGTCACTTCTTTGAATATTGCAGTTGAAATACTTGGTTGGGGAAAACGTGGCCTTCTTCACAGGAGATATGGTTTGGATGTAGCCCAAGATTTCTTGTACTTCAGAGCTCTGAGAAGCTACAAAAGAGGAAAAGTCAGTGGATATGTCATATAATGCAAGTTTAGGCATGTTTTATGGAAAATTAAATGTGGAATGTGAATGCAATATACAGCTGTAGTCATGGCATAGCACTGGTTATCATATGAATTCTTACTGGAATGGTCTTGAAGCACCGCTAACTTTACCTTGTATTGACACCTGATTGATTTCTTCAGATAATTGTTTTTTATCACTGGCTCTTCTTTTTGCAAGCCTTTCATGCTTTTTTTCAGCAGTTTCTTCAGATAATTGTTTTTTATCACTGGCTCTTCTTTTTGCAAGCCTTTCTTGCTTTTTTTCAGCAGTTTCTTCAGATAATTGTTTTTTGTCACTGGCTCTTCTTTTTGCAAGCCTTTCTTGCTTTTTTTCAGCAGATTCTTCAGATAGTTGTTTTTTATCACTGGCTCTTCTTTTTGCAAGCCTTTCTTGCTTTTTTTCAGCAGTTTCTTCAGATAATTGTTTTTTATCACTGGCTCTTCTTTTACCAAGTATCCTCTCCTTGTCATATTCTGAAACACTATATTTTCTCTTTAAGTATTTTAATCTATTTATATTTTGACTGTTACTGTGTGTCACAGTTGAAACATAGTGCAGATCATTTATGTACCCAATAAATATTGTGTGCTGTATTTCCTGCTGAAGAGCAGGAGTTATAATTGTAGCTTGCAGTGAATTAGCTTTAGATTCTGTGATATGAATGACACAGTTAAAGGCATTAGCAACAGCTTGTATGATGAGATTATCACACCAAGTACCAGGTATTGACATTTGCTTAATATAGTTTTCCCAGGTATCATCAGAAATACTCTCAATATATAGTTCTGGGTAATTCTGTAAATGACTTATCCCGGCCATGCGAACTTCTACATGTAGGTCTGCAGTTCCATGAAGTTGATGTGAAACTGATTTGAAAAAGCAATCACCAGATCCCCCGACATCATGTGGTATTAAACCTATTTGTGCAAGCCTATGACTTAAGCAATTCCACAGTGAATCAGCTGTATTATGATGCATACCTCCCTTCAAACTTGACTTATTATTACAGCGGTGTATGCAGCTACAATGCTTTTGCCTCATGTTACATTTCTGTGTCTTCATGTTGAAGGCATATTTGCTATAGAAAGTATCTCTGTTGTACCATAATCGCCAGATTTTGTGGTTTTCACTCAAATTAGTGATAAATGAAGTATTTGGAATACTTTGTCTAACAAACAGCTGTACCTTTTTTCTAAATTTTTTTTGGTTAAGCACCTTTAGAATTCTTTTCAGAGGAATTCGAGATGGCTCCCTGTCTCTTTTCCTTCTTCGATCCAAGGTTTCTTTCAAAACTTCACCCTTCTCAAAATTGATTGAACTTTGTAAGCTGTATTCCGAACATGTAGTGCAAATAAGCTCACTAAGAAGCATAGCAGTACAATTTTTAGATCCAGTTATCAAAGACTCAGAAGGATTTTGTGTACCACTTCGAACACTTAAAATAGTGCCATTTTGATGTACTTTGTTGCTCACCAGAACGGCTGAATTAAATATACAATTCAATTGGCTTAATGGGCGACCACAACGGGTCGATTGGCACAATGGCCACG
>JAHPZR010043712.1:7500-11473 GCA_019787425.1 Platygyra sinensis
CATCTTGCGGCTGCAAGGCGCGTGAAAACTATGGTCGCTAAATGCGAACTTATTCTTTAAGGAACCTCACAAGTTGACTAAATTTGCTTAATAGGTCCATCCAAACCATATTTGGCAGAGAACTTTTCCCTTCAAAGCTCTAATTACAATATTTTGGGACTTGCAGCCACTTTGATCTTCTTCGCTAACGAAGCACGATTTACTCAGATTTAGGTGTTCTTCCGGGCATGTTATTTCCAAAACGAAGTCGGTGACCCCCCATTTTTTTTACATTTCTGACATCGCTAACTCATGATCTTTCAATGGTAAAATTTTCAGAAAAAAATCAATGTTAGAAAAATTTCGCGCGAACGTCCTTAAAGGTGATCGTTGTAACTCGAGCTTTATGAAACTGGAAAGATCTCTTACAGTTGTGGTTAGACGATTTTTTGTTATTTCAATACCAACATAATCAGGAGACGAGAAGAAAGAAAATCAGATGTTGTCTTGATGTACTAGCGAATTCTCACAACTACCGACATTAAAATAACTGATTGTAGTCAGTAAGAGGAGAGAACAGTTTGATCTTAGAACTGAAATTAAAAGGTTAAAACCGGCTAAAGTTTTCATTTGTCTGGGGCGGATAGCCTGTTTTGCAGGTGTAAACGAGAAAGAGGTGGGGAGACAAAAAAGAGCGAAGAGGAAGGGAAAGGAACGCCTGCTACAAGAACCAGGTTTTTCGCATTATGCCCACTAATTTCGATGAAATCCAATTTCAACAACTGTCAATTACTGTCAACAGGTTTACTAATTGGAAACTAGCCCGCATTTATCGGCATTGACTTCCTGTCGGAGTTTAGTCCTCTGAAATTGTTTCCTGATAGGCCAATCTCATCATAACAACATAACAACCATGTGGTATTTAGCTTGGGAATGTCCTCTACTTGCAAGAAGAGTTCGAAAATAGGGAGTGACAAGAAAGAATACGGTTGCAAGAATTTCTACGGGTTTTGTGGTATCGAGTCTGGTGCAAACGCGGAGAGCCTCTTCCGGAATTTTAGTTGTAGAGTCCAGATACTGTGTTGGTCGACTGTTGTTCTCTTATTGGGTCCTATTGGGTTTCGCCTTAATTCAGTGCAGAAGTTATCTTAAAGTATTAGTAAAAGTTGAGGCCACAAAATCAGAAACACTGCTGAATTATGCTGTATTATTGAGACGGCTGTAACTTCAGGCAAAGCCATAACTGCTCCAACTACGAACTGTGAGGCGGTGGAATATAGCCAGCATTTTAAATGCAGATTGGTGAATAACAATAGGAAATTAGAACAATCGGCTGAAGGAGGATAGCGCAGTGATTCCATCTCCGGTAGCTTGCTTAACAACGAGAATCAGCGGATTCCTGTCTTGACACGAACAAACATTTGATAAATTAGACATTTTCCGTATCTTGCAGGCAAAACTGACTGAAACAGGTCTTCCAGCTAAAAAGAGCTGTCATGACCGATTCTCGCTCGGTTTAAAGCGTAACTTTTCTCACGCTAGCGAGATATGAATCTCTTAAAGTGCTTGCTAACACAGACAATATATCTTCTTCCCCGACTATTATTGGTTGTTTTCGATGACATTTGTGCAACTAACAATTAATACGTTACACACTGAGTATTAGCCGATGGCAATTTTGCGTTCGCCAGTGAACACAGAAATGAACAAAAGGGGTTTCCTTTTGCAGGCGTTCTTTCTTTCTTCCAGTCCCCCTCCTTCCATCCGCGCTTTATCCCCTTTCTTCTCAAGGGAATATTGGTGAAACGCCGATATCAGGTGCGGAAGCGGCGAGAGAAAAGAGCGAAACATCCAATGTTTTACGATTTTATTTGGACTGACGAAAAAGCTAAGAAAACCCCTGAGAACTGTTGCAGATTGATTTAGGGAAAAATGAACTATTAACCCTCGGGAGTACAAGCAAACTCGTGTCGCAACTTTGGGCCCCCCACCCCACCTTTTTGCAAATTTCAAATACAAATAAATTAAACAAAACATAATTTAACAAATCTAACGCAACCAAAAATAGCAAAAGCTCGTTAATTCGAAAGTGACCAGAGTTTTTTCCGTTTGGTAATTGCCGCAAAGTCTAAACTAATTGTCGTTTTTTTTTTTCACATTGCATACAGAAATATCAAATCAGATCATTCGAACAGGCGGTTAAAATCCCTTCTGCTATCAATACTATCCTCGTTTTAACCAACGTGAGCTATTCCCTGATTATTTCTCATCTTCTAAAGGGAGTAACAAGGCTCATTCCATTGATTTTTAACGACTACTACAATAAAAACACCCATGTTTGCTGTGTTTGCTCTCTGTTCTGAACGGGAAGCTCACCAATTATGACGTCACAAAATCCAGTTCCGACAGTTTTCCGACGTTTCCACGAACCGTTCCGTTTGTAAGGCGAAGAAAAAGGGCCATTTTCAAAGTCAAATATCTCGGTGATGTTTTAATGAAATCATGTAAAACTTTGGATTACGATTATTTTGATTATAATCTTTTATTCTAAGTCGAAATCAAACCAGGCCCAATTTCGTTGCATTTGACCTTTAATGAAGTAATTTAACTATATTTTTCTTTTATCGTTTCACAGACATTAAATGTCGCAAAAATGAAACACGTACAGTTCTTACAGGTAAATCAAGTGGAAGAATTCTTTTCTTCCCACCGTTGATAAGTGTTTTACATGAATACACCGAATGCAAATATGGCGGACCACTCGGTCGTCGCCCGGGACGAGTCGAATGAAAGCGAGGCTAGTTGGGCTTTGATGTTTTGTTTTTAAAATGCTTCCCCAGAAAACTCTTGCTTTGTGGTCGACCTGTTGTTTTATTTCGCTGAGCCTACGAGGTGCTGTGTTTCTGAATACAACGAGAGGGGATAGAAATCTTCCACCGTTAACCTCTAAGGGAAAATAGTGGATCAATGCAATTCGTTGAGACGGAGAAAAGGAGTTCACGATCGCCGCGGGGACTAAAGTTTGTTTGCTACGTTTCAGGATAGAAGATCTCAGAAAAATCGTTTAAATGACGAGCTTATGTGGTGTCTGGTGGTGTTCCAACACGGTTTTCATGGCCAATACCCTCCCCAAGGTAAAGAAAAGGTCTCCTTGAATGATATCCTCTGTGTAGCGCTTGCGGCGACTTCAAAACGAGTGAAAACTTCAACGTGTCGCTTAGGGCGTGTTTGCAAATGATTTGTCGGGACTATCTTACAGGTCGTCGTCTGCGAGGTAGCAAGAATCACGGAAAACCAAGTTGACGGTTAACGGCGATTTAATGCATCAAATAGCAACGATCGTAAACTGAAATCACAATGCAACGAATTTGTCTTACTTAAATGTCGTACAACATATGATAAAGGGGCGTGTAACAATGTACGTGTCTGGCTCGATAACGCGACAAAATAACAACGAGCAATGCAAATTGACATTTACAAATTATTACAAAGTACGTTAACACTACTCGAGATTGTATAACAAAATAAAGATGAACATTTGCGGCCGATTAACAGCCCAGAACAACGTAGTCTAAAAATGTGGGCGTTCACTAAATAAGGCTCATGTTGATTCTTTGGAACATATGGCAACTAAAATTGTGTTATGATCAACACTGTACATAAATCTACTTTCGCCCAAAATAAAACAAGCTAAACCGAAACAAAATAAATAAATAAAACTACAGAAATCACTTACATATCGGTCCCGCTTGTGCCAAGGTTAGGAAACGAAGAATATCAAAGTACAACTGGTCGAGGCGAAATCGTACGAAACTCTGGCAAAGGGGGCGGTAGCTAAACCTTTATATGGGCGTAGTGACGCTAAAGGGTCCGATTACAAAACCAATAGGGAACTAGAAAAAGCATACGTAAACATCGACCTATACACGCAATCAAACTAATCGATGATTAACCTAATTAAAAAAGTGCAAAAATGTGGCTAGTGTCCTCAACA
>JAHPZR010043713.1:0-18376 GCA_019787425.1 Platygyra sinensis
GGATTAATTGATATGTTTTTAATCAATCTGAATGCAGAAATTGTTGCTTGTATATTATCATTCAGAAAATCGCGCCACAAGCCAAATCTGGAAAGTAATTCCAAATATGGTTTTTCCCCCGATTTGGGGGGAAAAAATGGCGGGGTTCTGAGCATGCGCATGCAAGTTATCCTGGACTCTTCTTTCGCGCACCCGGGTTAAGCTCCTATCTGGGGCGGGAAGAAAGGAGAGTTCAAAGACTGGACTATGTTTCTCCGGGCGTGCACTTACGCGCGCTTTAATGACTTTCTTCGCAATTTTTCCTACAGTATTAAGCTCCTGTCAAACGATCACAACATGCCTACGCAACATATTGCAACATTGTTAGACGCAACATGTTGCGTGCGTTTGGCCACCCTGTTGCGATGTGTTGCGGCGTGTTGGGTGTTGTTGGCTCAAGTTTGAAAATGGCCGAAATCGAGCCAACAACCCCAACACGTCGCAACATGGTGGCCAAGCGCACGCAACATGTTGCGCCCAACAATGTTGCGATATGTTGCGTTGGCATTTTGCGATCGTTTGGCCGGGGCTTTAAAATCTTATGAAGAGCGCTGCAGACGTTTTCGCTCAAAAGAAATTAATTACACTGTCTGTATATGATCTGCACAAAATTAAACACACTAGATGTTTGATCAAAAAGCCGTGCTTCTACACCGTGAATGAAACCTACCTAGCAAAACTCTACAAATTGCAAAATTATCATTTGACTAAGAAAATTACATCGCTGTGATTAGCTGCGAGCAGTACATTTTTAATTTACGCTACATTGCAAGTTAGACCTCTTGCGTTCGTGACTTTTTCAGGCACATACGAGTATTAGTATAAAACTGAAAAAAAAAAAAAGAAAAAAAAAAATTTACAGTGCTTGTCATATTTGAAAATTCTTTCAGTTTCGACCAGCCTGAGAGATCTTGCAATTTTCAAGGAAATTTTCAATTATCAGCTGTAGGGTAATTATTTAATTGCACTTGTAATCTTATCATTAATTAAACTAACTATTTACACAAAGTTAAGCATAGCAGTGCCCACATAATAACCCCAGCAATGGCCGTGACTATCAGAGTTGATCACCGCAAACAACAACCAAGACTTCAGCACTGCGTCCAAGACAAGGCCAAGCTTTTTGACTTCATCGTTATTAATGATGAACTCGCTTCCAGGATAATGGAAGAGTTTGAAAAAGGAAAATTCGCCTTACCGTCGGTTTATGGACTCGAATATAGGAGAAGCGAGGTAGACTTTATTGTTCCTCAGAAGCTCAATCATGTGAAATTCTCTATCAGCTCGAAACGTTTTAACTTTGTAGTTTACGCGTGCAAAAATAACGCTTTCTATTGCTATGAACCGTAACAGTACGTCCCTGAGAATACCATGGGCTTCGTCATCTAGCGATCCATTAGTAGGCGATGTTGTGTATGGAGGCTTCTTAATCTAGATCTTTCTCGGGCAAGAGTTCTTCGCCCCCTTGCCTCCTTCTCCATTACCAAGTGTAAACTCGTTTCCAGTCACCGTATTAATGAAGATAACCGAGAGCATTTTTTATCAATTTGCTCCTCATCGTTCTATGTTTGGAAGAAAAAAAAAGGTTCGTGCATTAAACATCTACAGATATTGACGGATGTGGAGGTTCCAACAGAATATTAATATCCGACAACTTGAGATTTGTATAACACTGGCGGATGTCCATCAAATGAAGTGCGCGCATTGACGATGAGACTAAAAGAAAGATATTCAGCATCAGTTTCCCAGAAAAATTCAAAAGGAACAGGTATAAGCGGAAATTAGTAAATGTAGACTACGAGAAGTCTCTCTTTCGCTTAGTCCGTCGAGCGACACGCGAAAGAAACCTGCGAGAAAAACAATGGCCGCGCAAGATCCTGGGGGTGAGAAGCACTTATTTCCACTTCAGCCCTTTGCACATTCGAGAGTTATCATAGATAAATACATTTGTACTTATAACTAACTAGATCTCAACATCAACCTTTATAATTGGGTGGCTTTTGTCATTTCTCCACTATTAGAATTCCGATCATAAACTTCTCGTTTCAGCGTATCTTAAAGAATCAACTCCGTGGAAGACATACCGCTATCATTTTAACATACACACTACAGGACACACACAGAAGCACTTCTGTTAAGCTCATCTCTCCCACGCGATCAAACAAAACTATCGGATACCTCACCTCTGAAGTCTACTTAAGAAACTGCCATTGTTACTTTTTCAATTCTATCTTCTCGTAATCTTTAACCCTTTAAATATTTTCTTTTAAATTATCGTTCGCCGGCGAACGATGACTTTATAAGCATGTTATGGAAAAAGAAAATACGTTTTCAAGTGATCACACAGTCTCGACTATGACAAGACCTCGCTTTTTTATTAGAGCATAATTAAGAAAGAGACCATAAAAAGATATGCCAACTGTATCTCAAACAAGTTTTTAATCTTGCACATTGCAAAATATGCTAATTAATCTTATCAAATCTGTCAACTTTAAAGAAGCACATATTGAAAGCCATTTAATCCATTTAACTGAAACTTTTGCAGTCAAGTTGTCACAGATCGTTGTTTTAGATGTGAGTTTTATACAGGTCCTAGCTCGTATTCTCTTGATTTAGTTAACAGAACTAATTAAATTTTCTGGGTTAATAGTAACCAAAAAATGCACATTTATGACGTCACAAATCCACAGGGATTCTTGTGTGAATCAAAAGCAAATGTGAAACACAAACAGCATTTGGTACTCTTAAAAACCATATATAGTTTGCCAAGCTTTTTATTATTTTGTCTGCATCCATACCAGTGACAACTTGCCCCTGTAGGAAAGCCGTCAAAAAAAAAATGTTAAAGGGTTATTAATAAAGCAGCTGGTCTCAATAATTAAGGTGTTGAACTTGCTCAGATCTCTATTCAAGGGTTGTGTTACCTATTGCATACTTGTGTCGTAAACGGCACAATAAATTAAGATCTGTGTCCAACAAAGCTAGAATTTGCCCAATACCTGACAATACAGGCCATTCACTCCAGACCCGAAACCTCTGTTCAAATCCAACACATTTTGCTTGGTGTTAAAAGGTTTTCTCGCACAGTACGACGGTTGAACACAATACAGTGGGACCCCGCTATAGCGAAGACCCCATTGCAACGAACAACATTGAAAGCCCGGCAGAATTACAGTAAAATATATGGAAACAAACTCCGCTGTAACGAAACCCGCTATATCGAAATCCCCGCTATAACGAATTGGTTTTGACAGTCCCAAAGCTAAATTTACCCCGCTATAACGAATATTATGTTCTGTCGTTCGCAGTCAGTAAAAACGAAATGATGATACAAATGGTTGAAAACCAAAACAACTCCTACTGGTCAAGACAGAGAAAATTTGACCATCAAAGCTTTGTTTTATTTAAATGTAGCTGTTCACGCACAAGTCTGTAGACTGTTTTACGTGGTGTATATCCCATTGTTCAGCATGGTTCAGCTTGGTTACCCCGCTACAACGAATATTTTTGTTGTTAACCAGATATTCCGCTATAACCGGGTCAGGGTCGCTATAACGAAGACCCCGCTATAACGAATATTTTTTTCCGTACCGTGACACTTCGTTATAGCGGGGTTCCACTGTATTATGTCTCGTCCCCAGTACCCATTGGTGCTTCCACAAGTATGTCAAGGAGCCAGCATAAGAAGATAAAGCGTAAACGTCCCAGATGAATAGATGTATTGAATTTCATAATTCTTGTGACTCAAAGAGACTGATTATTGATGGTAGTTTTAGCACAGTCAAAAGGTGATGAAAATAGACAATTACTCGTTACATCTCAAGAAAGAAAAAGAAGAAATTTCGAATTGAAAAATATGTCTTAATTATGGAATAGATTGATACATTTACCTTAAATGAAGATGCTGATATAGTGGAATTGCCTTGTTAAAATTATGCACAATACGATACGATAATACTTGTTTAATGCTTCAGTGAACTAAATCAGAATGTTCAATATTAATAGGTTAAGCATCATGCTTTACCTCAACAAATTTGATGTTTACTTCTGTACACGCATCAGAAAGTTGAAAAACCGGCAAATTCTTACTCTGTCACTCTTTCAACAAAATGGAAAATACTCATCTATGTGCAAAAGGACAAACGGCACCCAGCAAGCAAAATCATTATGTTCAACCCAGGGGATAGCAAATCTACAGTAACCTCTTAAAGGGGAGATACTTAAAGTGCTACTGAAACGAAATTTTCGTATCCTGTTTTATTTGCTCAATCTATAGTTTTCAACCTAGTTAAAATCATGGTGAATTTTATTTTTGTCAAATCCCAACGGAAAGTGCTGTTTTTAGCCTCCGAAGTCGACTTTTTCGAGCAAAACTGTGTCCGGGCTCTGGAACCGAGTTTAAGGACCTTGTGACGTCACTGGTTGTGTTCACGTATGAAGCGCCAGAAATTACCTCTTGTTTTCACTTGAGTTATTCAAGTTTATTCCTCATATTATCGATACCTAGTAGGTTTCTTCCTTGTAATTTCTGTCCAGCCTTGACAGAAAATACACATCGTAGATGTTAGAGGGCGCCAGAGTGTAGATTAACGAAAATGAATGCTACAGATTAGAACAGCTCAGTATATACCTTTCGAACATCTTGAGTACACGATTGGAGACTTCGAAGACGAATGTGGCTACTTTTATATCGAGACCTGAAGCCTGAACACGATATATCGTCCTTTTGTTTTCAGCTTGGATCAGAAACTTGGATTCTCACTGTTATCTAAGGTCTATTTAACCTAGGTTTGAATATGTATCTTCCGCAACTTTACTGCATTAATTAAAAGCGGTAAGCACATTAGCCATCCGCACAATCATGAAATTATTAACGGTCCACAAGCTTTGCAGCGAGTACTAGATTGCACACAGAGGGCATATTTTTATGATACTATTAAGTGAGAGTTGTTGTGAGCATCGTTGGAACTAGAATTGTGGTCTACAGCATGGCCAGTTTGCTTTTAATATCGCGGCATACGCATCAGTGTAAACAAAGCGGCCGATATTTTGCTTTTCTTACACGTATCAGTCCCAAATGCAACATTTCACGGCCGATGGATTACTTTGAGTTCCTTACCGTGTATTATGTCTAAGATCTTTATTTATTAGTATCCAAGTTCAAAGCAATTCGTTAAAACATCGCTAGTTTACATTTCGAAGGTTTATTTTCAGAATGTGAACTAATTTGCATATATGATCTTTTGCTGCCGACACGGGCACGCTTTCTTTAGTTTCCTGAAGACACGGGGTCATGGCAGCTTAGTTTGTCTTTAAAGTTTTAAATTCGTTACCTCTATATAAAAGACGAGCCTTTCTTAAATTGTTGCTGCTGTGGTAACTTGTAGGATGTAGTAGGCTCGATTTCCACCGCTTTCTCGTGTCCAACCAGATAAAAGGTCACTGTGTATGTAGCACAATCTTGTCCGCGGCGAGCGTCGGGTTTCCTCCGCGCGAAGCGACTCGAAGAATAGAAGCGTTGTTGCTGCGATTCGTGCAGCAATACTCCGGATAATATTTTCAGAAGCCGCTTTCTCTTGTTTTCATGTCTATTTTACTTTATGAGTGTAGCTATTGTTAAATGAGTGATCGCCATTTGATTAAGTGACCTGATCGTTTTGCGATTTAACAACTAGGACTCGTTTGCTTGCTTACATAAATATCCTGGAAATATCCAATTGAATAGACTGAAAGGCTTCAGGATGAACTCTCCGCCTTTTCAGGTTTACAGCTACTGTTCTTAACTGCTTCACAGCTCTGAGATGTCCTAAAGATGTTTTTCGGGGGCTTTGAACACTAATCCCCTCTCCCATAATCACTCTATATTTTCAGTGAGGCATCAGAGTAACACAACCAGTGACGTCACTACGGTGTTTTGGCCGCGCCAAGATGGCCGCCAATTTTAGGCTCACTTGGTTAACTTCGAACGGCTGAAAAAGCAGTTTTCACTCACCGTATGCGAAAAAAAAGTTTGCAGTGTTTCCAAGTAAGGTTCAAACTTTATCATTAAGCAAAAATGTCACATGCGAAAATTTCGTTTCAGTAGCACTTTAAGACGCAAGTGGAATAAACCTGATCCACATACTGGTGTATCTCAATATAGAAATTATAAAGCAAGCGGACGATTTTTTTCCTGCGATTTTTTTCCCCGCCGTTAAGTTTTCGGTTGCGATCTCGAAAAACTCAAGACAAAATATAGGGACTGTGGGAAAAATTATTGTCTGAATCGGTTATCGTGCAAAAGAAAACACTATTTCGCCAAGGAGAATTCAAAATAATGAGCAAACTAATTATCACAGTAATTGCTTTAGTCAACTTGAATTTTGTTCAGTGACATTTCAGACAAGCACGACTCACAACTTGTCTAAAAATGCCACATTTAACTTTAAAATCGAGAGGGTTATTTACATGTCTATTCTAATCATCATGAAACAGGATAAGAAACACCACAGAAACAACAACATCGACAACGCGTAGCCATGCAGCTGTCGTTGAAGTTAGTTTGAAGGGTGCTTAAATTCATGCGTCAATGCAACAGGCCGGATTAGGCGAGATAGAGAATCAAATTCTTACCTCCCTATAATGACTTGGACAATAAGATCAAGCATAGCGTTACCAGGTCTGACATGCACAAAACGGCTATCGATTTTAAGTGCTTCCGACCCTCTTGGAAACTAGAAGCTTTTTTCTGTCATTGCTTACTGTTTTGACGTACAGTTCGAATACAATTTCAAAATTGAATACTACGTCAATCTTCTGTAAGTGTATTCCTATGTATAGAGTTTGTTCATCTTGCGCAAATGTTTACATAACCGTTAGATGTAGATTATGTTTTTTTCCGGCCATCATTGGTTTAGGATACAGAAAACAAATATAACACCTTTCTTCCAAAAGAAATCCACTGTTGTAATTTTGACTGGGGAAAATGATGCACCATACCTTACACAAAGAAATCGAATCTAACTTAAGCCAGTTTGGGCTAGCTGGCACTAAGTTAGATTCCGAAGGTGAATTATGAACACTTCCAAAAGCTAAATGGCTGATTCTTTTTAACTTACTTCCTAGGGACCTCCTGTTTGATGCTCGTGTTTTAACACGTAGCACAGAAATGAAACTACTTCTGTCTTAGAATGACCCTCAACAGTTCACCTGAAAAGCTCATCAGCAGAAGGCGACCACTACTTTGAAACCACAAAGCCAAACTTTGTTTATCACGAGAAGCCACCTGTCGTCATTACTCCTCGTGGCTCAACTCTGTGGCAGAAATTAATATTTTACACGAGAGCATGACAATAAATATTTTTCTTTTGTAGATTTTGGATCTCATAATAGGATTGGCTTGTATGAGAGTGGGAATAACAAGTCATCGAAACCGGATGGGTCAAACACGAATTGGCAAAACATAGGCCAAAAAATGGGATTTGGGCAAACTGTAGGCTGGGAAATGGATTCATAACCAACCCTCGGACCCCTCAATAGATCCGAGTTTTATGTTCAACCTTGATTAATTCCTTTGCATGTGTATCGCAAGTATGATTTCCACCAGAAACCACCCACATCAAATATAAAGCAGACATATATGCTGACCTTAATATTTCTGGCGTTCTCGAACGTGGTGTTATCTGTGTCTTGTATCTACAATCATAGTTTAACTATAGTACAATGCATTAAGCTGAGCGAATTGAATCTACAACAACAACTGACAAAAGTCCCTGAGCCTTTCGCAAAATTATGCTAGCTAAAATTCGAGTTTCTTCCACAGATACGACTTTTTTTTGTGACATATATCTTTCGAGAGCAAATAGCTGATTTGTAATTTGTGGTGAACACACTGCACACCGTCGAACTATTTGCATGAATATGCATGTTCGAATCATCATGTTCGAACAAATGCGTCAGCTCGGTAAAATACAACTAAGCTCAGAAAAAAAACAGCTAAGCTCTGAAAATTACATTTAAGATCAGAAAAACACAACTAACCTCAGAAAAACACAACTAAGCTTAGAAAAAGACAACTAAGTTCAGAAAAACGCAACTTAGCGCCTCAAATCACAAATAATTTCAGAAGAACACCACTAAACTGAGAAAAACAGAGCTAATCTAAGAAAAACACATTTAAGCTCATAAATATAGAGCTAAGGTCACAATGTTAAAACACAAGCAAGCCCAGATAAAGACAACTGAGGGAAACCGAAGCACAACTAAGAACCCCAAATAACAACTGAGCTCAGAGCAACGCAACTTATCCCAGTGAAACGCAACAAAGCTTACAGAAAGAAAATTAAGCTGACTAAAACACAAAAGTTAAGTCAATTATCTTTTTATTCCTATTGTAATTGTTTTCTACTTCACACCTTTTACAGTATATTTTTGTGTGGCTTACACGAAGTGTAAAGCCACGCTATGCCATCACCTGATTTATTTATTTATTTATTTATTTATTTATTTATTTGTCTGCGAGAGTCGAGTGCCTGTCCCGTGGTCTAGTGTCTACGGCGAATTAGTAGTCTTGGTTGTAAGCTTGGGTTCGAGTAATTTTTTTCAGGTGATCGTATCACACGTTAGTTCTCCTGGCACAAGCCAACAGACACAGACC
This sequence comes from Platygyra sinensis, assembly GCA_019787425.1. Classification (NCBI taxonomy): domain Eukaryota; kingdom Metazoa; phylum Cnidaria; class Anthozoa; order Scleractinia; family Merulinidae; genus Platygyra; species Platygyra sinensis. The sequence goes on from JAHPZR010043713.1 coordinate 8,675, forward strand.
CAGCTTGTGTTTATGAGTGTAGATTGTGCAAGACCTTTTACGCTCTTACACTGGTTGAATCTTCGGTACGGGTTGTACTGTTTTGGTGTCTACGGATGCATTGTGGTTTATCCAGTACCGCATAAATTTGCGCTAGCGAGGAAACTCTTATGGTTTGTACATACAAGTTTAGGTCGACAAGCACGTCCCACACGCGATAGGTCAAGGGTTCGGTATCGGATACAGGCAACTCAAAGGAACTGCTCCAAAAACATTGATAATTAACAGTTATCCTGCGAAATCGCGCGGAAAATCGTCTGATACTTAGCCGACTCGGCCTACGGCCTCGTCGGCTAAAATCAGATGATATGCCGCGAGATTGAGCAGGATAATTGTTTTATTACTCAACAAATTGATAACAAAGTTGATTTCCAAGCTCGTAACATTTTTAAACCTTTCTGTCGACATTTTTTCACTTCACTTTTTCTTTCCACGTACGAAGCTACGTATACCGCCGGATATCTGTTACCTACGGATGACAGATATCGAGAGCATCATGACCATATTTGGATAGTATGTACAATTTGTTGAATAATAACAGCTATTATTATACAATGCTGATGCTATCTCAATTTTGATTGGCTAAAAGCACCCCGCTAATTCTAGATGGCGCTGTGTCATCGCGTCACATCTACAGACACTGGCGTTTATGCATGTAGGTATGACGCGTTTTTGCAGACAATGGTTTTCGTCACCTGACAAGCTAGCCGGCGGTTTGAGCAAGATTGTCATGGCGGAGTCCGCTCCAAGATTCGCGTCAGTCTCAGAAGCGGATTTAGGACGCCTTGTTGACGACAAGGACGCAAAGAACACCAAACGAGCTACCAAGACAGCTCTTAGAGTTTTACAGCAGTATTTGAAGGAGAAGAAAGTTCCCGAACCGCAAACCAAAGATGGCATCAGTAACGTTCTCAAACTATTTTATGCCGAAGCTAGAAAAGTCGATGGAACTTCTTATTCCAAAAGCACTCTCAACAGCCTGAGATTTGGACTGGGCAGACACTTCAAGGCGACTCTTGGCTTCGATATAATAAACGATCCAGCATTTGCCGAGGCAAACAAAGTTTTTGGCGCCAAGTGCGTTGAACTAAAACGACAAGGGCTCGCCAAAGTCGAACACACGCCACCGATCTGCGAAGAAGATCTTAAAAAGCTGTACGAAAGCGATGTTTTTAACCAAAACAGCCCGGAAACGCTTCAAAACAAAGTTTTTTTCGAGGTTATGTTGTACTTTTGTCGCCGAGGAAGGCAAAATCTTCGTGAACTCAAAAAAACTGATTTTTCATTCAGCACGGATGGCAAAGGTGCAAAATATGTGTGCAAAACAACAGATGAACTCACAAAGAACCGACGAGAAAATGATGAAGGATTTGAAGGAGGCGTGATGTTCGAGAAACCAGGACCACACTGTCCTGTGGCTTCATTTGAACGGTACATACAGCACCTGAATCCCTCAAACGAATTTTTGTTTCAGCGGCCGAAGAAAAACGCCGGCATATCTGATCAAGTGTGGTACGATAACATGGTTGTCGGAGAGCGTTTGCTCGGTGAAAAAATGAAAAGGATCTCTCGAGAAGCCAAACTTTCAAAGTGTTACACCAATCACTCGATCAGGGCAACGGCGGTTACAATCCTGGACAAGTCAGGGTTCGAAGCAAGGCATATCATGGCGGTGAGCGGGCACAGAAATGAATCCAGCATTCGGAGCTACAGCAGGACTGACATTTCAACCAAGAGAAAAATGTCGGAAACCCTGACGACAGAGTGCGAGGTGAGAGGTGAGGAAGTGGCTATTAATCCGCACCAGTTATCTCCTGTTATTAGCCTTTCTCAAGAGGAATTTATTGTACAGAACTCTCATTCAGAGATAACGAAAAATTTTAATTTCTTTAACTGTAATGTCAACATTCATTAAACGCAAATCGGGAACATTTTTCATAAGACCGTACAACTTAACTTTAGAATTTTGTTCAAAAGTTTCAGTTCGATTCAGTTTTTCCTGAAACGTTTTCAGATGTTTTAAGCTTAAATCCTTTCTGTAAACCTTTGAATTCCGCTTTACACGTTATTCACGGCTGTCATTAATAAAGATGTTTACACTGAAACGTGTCATTGCGTGGCTTACTTTGTTGTTGTTCTGTGAAATGTCTCAACGCTTGTACATTTATAATTGTATAATAAAACAATTATTGGATTCGGTTTTCGCATGATAGCGAAATTATCAAGGCCTCGGTTTGTGTTATCCGCCTCAGCCTTCGGCTTCGGCAGATAACACAAACCTCGGCCTTGATAATTCTCGCTATCATGCTCACCTCATCAATATTGCTTAATATTATTAATTTCCGGTGAAGTACTTAGGCGTTGCGAAATGTTCTTAAGGTGTTGGTATCACATGATTTATTTATTTTTATAAATTATTTGTTTTTCTACAAGAGTCTAGCGTCTGTCATGTGGTCTAGTGTCTATAGCGTAACAAGTAGTCTTGGTTGTAAGCTTGGGTTCGAGTAATTTTTTTAAGTGATCGTATCACGAGTTAGTTCTCCTGCACAAGTCAACAGACACAGACCCAACTTGTGTTATAAGTGTAGATTGTGGAAGAGGTTTCACGCTCTTAACACTGGTTGAATCTTCGTACGGGTTGTGCTGTTTTGTTTTTTACGGTTGCATAGTGGTTTATCCAGTACCGCATAAATTTGCGCTGACGAGAGAAACTCATATGGTCTGTACATACAAGTTTAGGTCGACAAGCATGTCGCACGCGCGATAGGTCAAGGGTTTGGTATCGGATAAACTTGTGCAAACAGGCAACTCAAAGGAACTGCTGATAACAGCTAATTGGTAACAGGTGTTTGTTTCATGGAGAAACAATGGCAATACTGTTTGTTGTTTCTCCTGTTTTGTAGCCATATGAGTAGCATAGTAAAAATTTTAAATAGACTAAATTACCGGGATTGCTAAGTTTATGATCTGAAGCAATGTAATAAGAACATCGTCATAGGTGAACCGAAAGAAGAAAACAACCCGAGTACTTGTATTCGCAAGCTATACTTATTTGGGGGGGAGGGGGTGGGTAGGTTTCTAAAAATAACTGTGGGGATGCGTCGGCTGCGTCGGTGGGAAGTATAACAGGATAGCATGGTTTTATAAACTGAGTTGATAATGAGTCGATAATGTGAATTGGCCACCGAAAAGAGATTCGAAAACTGACCTTTCGAGCGTTAGCCATTCGTCGAAGCGAATTAGTAGTTATTAGCACCACGCAACCGTGAAAAATCACAGCTTTCGGAACTATAAACAGGCTAGGCGAAAACCTTTTTGCCGTTGGAAACGAATAGTACTTATTGGCACTGGGCGACTGCACCGTAATATTAGGGGTGGCGAATGGTACCCGGTAAATTTACGGTCTCGGAAATTTTTGTTCCAATCTCGAAATCTCGGAGGCGTTTTGAATGAGTCTCGAAATCTCGTTTTCTTGTGTTTCTTTGCGTCTCGGATTCTCGAATTTTTGGTCGTGAGGTCTTCTAGTCTTGGATTTTTGTTTTTTGGCCAACAGTTTCGATCACTGAAACCATGATAAAATTGTTTATTTGATTAAAATGTACGATAGCAGTCTTTCGAAAATGTAGGCCCGACAAGTCAGGTTTTTAAGTCGAAGATTAGTCGTCATGGCGTAACATTTTGGAACTCTTGACTTATCGATCTTACATTTATTTATCTTAGAATATCGTGTAGCTCATGTCTCACTGCAAACAGTTTTCGAAACCGGCTCGGGCTCGGTTCTCTTCGTACAGAGTCTCGGGCTCGGATTTTGTTAAAACTTTCAAGTCTCGGTCTCGGATTTTCAACACGGATCTCGGCGTCTCAGCGAGTCTCGGATTTTACCATTCGCCACCCCTAATATTATGATTTTAAAGCAGTTGATACAAAGCAATGATTCAAGGCTACAGACCATTATTTTAAAACAAGAAACGAAAAAACAAACAATACTCTTAACTTACTGGTTTCTAACAGAAAAAAGAAAAAAAAAAAAACAATGAAAGGTTTAAAAAAATGTTACGAGCTTGGAAATCAACTTTTGTTCTCAATTTGTTGAGTAATAAAACACTTATCCTGCTCAATCTCGCGGCATATCGTCTGATTTTAGCCGACTCGGCCTACGGCCTCGTCGGCTAAGTATCAGACGATATTCCGCGCGATTTCGCAGGATAATTGTTAATTATCAATGTTTTTGGAGTAGTTCCTTTGAGTTGCCTGTATCCGATACCGAACCCTTGACCTATCGCGTGTGGGACGTGCTTGTCGACCTAAACTTGTATGTACACACCATAAGAGTTTCCTCGTTAGCGCAAATTTATGCGGCACTGGATAAACCACAATGCATCCGTAAACACCAAAACAGTACAACCCGTACCGAAGATTCAACCAGTGTAAGAGCGTAAAAGGTCTTGCACAATCTACACTCATAAACACAAGCTGGGTCTGTGTCTGTTGGCTTGTGCCAGGAGAACTAACGCGTGATACGATCACCTGAAAAAAATTACTCGAAACCAAGCTTCCAACCAAGACTACTAATTCGCCGTAGACACTAGACCACGTGACAGGCACTCGACTCTTGCAGACAAATAAATAAATAAATAAATAAATCAGGTGATGGCATAGCGTGGCTTTACACTTCGTGTAAGCCACACAAAAATATACTGTAAAAGGTGTGAAGTAGAAAACAATTACAATAGGAATAAAAAGATAATTGACTTAACTCTTGTGTTTTAGTCAGCTTAATTTTCTTTCTGTAAGCTTTGTTGCGTTTCACTGGGATAAGTTGCGTTGCTCTGAGCTCAGTTGTTATTTGGGGTTCTTAGTTGTGCTTCGGCTTCCCTCAGTTGTCTTTATCTGGGCTTGCTTGTGTTTTAACATTCTGACCTTAGCTCTATATTTATGAGCTTAAATGTGTTTTTCTTAGATTAGCTCTGTTTTTCTCAGTTTAGTGGTGTTCTTCTGAAATTATTTGTGATTTGAGGCGCTAAGTTGCGTTTTTCTGAACTTAGTTGTCTTTTTCTAAGCTTAGTTGTGTTTTTCTGAGGTTAGTTGTGTTTTTCTGATCTTAGATGTAATTTTCAGAGCTTAGTTGTTTTTTTCTGAGCTTAGTTGTATTTTACCGAGCTGACGCATTTACTCGAACATGATGATTCGAACATGCATATTCATGCAAATAGTTCGACGGTGTGCAGTGTGTTCACCACAAATCACAAATCAGCTATTTGCTCTCGAAAGATATATGTCAAAAAAAAAATCGTATCTGTGGAGGAAACTCGAATTTTAGCTAGCATAATTTTGCGCAAGGCTCAGGGACTTTTGTCAGTTGTTGTTGTAGATTCAATTCGCTCAGCTTAATGCATTGTACTATAGTTAAACTATGATTGTAGATACAAGACACAGATAACACCACGTTCGAGAACGCCAGAAATATTAAGGTCAGCATATATGTCTGCTTTATATTTGATGTGGGTGGTTTCTGGTGGAAATCATACTTGCGATACACATGCAAAGGAAATCAAGGTTGAACATAAAACTCGGATCTATTGAGGGGTTCGAGGGTTGGTTATGAATCCATTTCCCAGCCTACAGTTTGCCCAAATCCCATTTTTTGGCCTATGTTTTGCCAATCCGTGTTTGGCCCATCCGGTTTCGATGACTTGTTACTCCCACTCTCATACAAGCCAATCCTATTATGAGATCCAAAATCTACAAAAGAAAGATGTTTATTGTCATGCTCTCGTGTAAAATATTAATTTTTGCCACAGAGTTGAGCCACGAGGAGTAATGACGACAGGTGGCTTCTCGTGATAAACAAAGTTTGGCTTTGTGGTTTCAAAGTAGTGGTCGCCTTCTGCTGATGAGCTTTTCAGGTGAACTGTTGAGGGTCATTCTAAGACAGAAGTAGTTTCATTTCTGTGCTACGTGTTAAAACACGAGCATCAAACAGGAGGTCCCTAGGAAGTAAGTTAAAAAGAATCAGCGATTTAGCTTTTGGAAGTGTTCATAATTCACCTTCGGAATCTAACTTAGTGCCAGCTAGCCCAAGCTGGCTTAAGTTAGATTCGATTTCTTTGTGTAAGGTATGGTGCATCATTTTCCCCAGTCAAAATTACAACAGCGGATTTCTTTTGGAAGAAAGGTGTTATATTTGTTTTCTGTATCCTAAACCCAATGATGGCCGGGAAAAACATAATCTACATCTAACGGTTATGTAAACTTTTGCGCAAGATGAACAAACTCTATACATAGGAATACACTTACAGAAGATTGACATAGTATTCAATTTTGAAATTGTATTCGAACTGTACGTCAAAACAGTAAGCAATGACAAAAAAAAAGCTTCTACTTTCCAAGAGGGTCGGAAGCACTTAAAATCGATAGCCGTTTTGTGCATGTCAGACCTGGTAACGCTATGCTTGATCTTATTGTCCAAGTCATTATAGGGAGGTAAGAATTTTATTCTCTATCTCGCCTAATCCGGCCTGTTGCATTGACGCATGAATTGAAGCACCCTTCAAACTAACTTCAACGACAGCTGCATGGCTAGGCGTTGTCGATGTTGTTGTTTCTGTGGTGTTTCTTATCCTGTTTCATCATGATTAGAATAGACATGTAAATAACCCTCTCGATTTTAAAGTTAAATGTGGCATTTTAGACAAGTTGTGAGTCGTGCTTGTCTGAAATGTCACTGAACAAAATTCAAGTTGGCTAAAGCAATTACTGTGATAATTAGTTTGCTCATTATTTTGAATTCTCCTTGGCGAAATAGTGTTTTCTTTTGCACGATAACCGATTCAGACAATAATTTTTCCACAGTCCCTATATTTTGTCTTGAGTTTTTCGAGATCGCAACCGAAAACTTAACGGCGGGGAAAAAAATCGCAGGAAAAAAATCGTCCGCTTGCTTTATAATTTCTATATTGAGATACACCAGTATGTGGATCAGGTTTATTCCACTTGCGTCTTAAAGTGCTACTGAAACGAAATTTTCGCATGTGACATTTTTGCTTAATGATAAAGTTTGAACCTTACTTGGAAACACTGCAAACTTTTTTTTCGCATACGGTGAGTGAAAACTGCTTTTTCAGCCGTTCGAAGTTAACCAGTGAGCCTAAAATTGGCGGCCATCTTGGCGCGGCCAAAACACCGTAGTGACGTCACTGGTTGTGTTACTCTGATGCCTCACTGAAAATATAGAGTGATTATGGGAGAGGGGATTAGTGTTCAAAGCCCCCGAAAAACATCTTTAGGACATCTCAGAGCTGTGAAGCAGTTAAGAACAGTAGCTGTAAACCTGAAAAGGCGGAGAGTTCATCCTGAAGCCTTTCAGTCTATTCAATTGGATATTTCCAGGATATTTATGTAAGCAAGCAAACGAGTCCTAGTTGTTAAATCGCAAAACGATCAGGTCACTTAATCAAATGGCGATCACTCATTTAACAATAGCTACACTCATAAAGTAAAATAGACATGAAAACAAGAGAAAGCGGCTTCTGAAAATATTATCCGGAGTATTGCTGCACGAATCGCAGCAACAACGCTTCTATTCTTCGAGTCGCTTCGCGCGGAGGAAACCCGACGCTCGCCGCGGACAAGATTGTGCTACATACACAGTGACCTTTTATCTGGTTGGACACGAGAAAGCGGTGGAAATCGAGCCTACTACATCCTACAAGTTACCACAGCAGCAACAATTTAAGAAAGGCTCGTCTTTTATATAGAGGTAACGAATTTAAAACTTTAAAGACAAACTAAGCTGCCATGACCCCGTGTCTTCAGGAAACTAAAGAAAGCGTGCCCGTGTCGGCAGCAAAAGATCATATATGCAAATTAGTTCACATTCTGAAAATAAACCTTCGAAATGTAAACTAGCGATGTTTTAACGAATTGCTTTGAACTTGGATACTAATAAATAAAGATCTTAGACATAATACACGGTAAGGAACTCAAAGTAATCCATCGGCCGTGAAATGTTGCATTTGGGACTGATACGTGTAAGAAAAGCAAAATATCGGCCGCTTTGTTTACACTGATGCGTATGCCGCGATATTAAAAGCAAACTGGCCATGCTGTAGACCACAATTCTAGTTCCAACGATGCTCACAACAACTCTCACTTAATAGTATCATAAAAATATGCCCTCTGTGTGCAATCTAGTACTCGCTGCAAAGCTTGTGGACCGTTAATAATTTCATGATTGTGCGGATGGCTAATGTGCTTACCGCTTTTAATTAATGCAGTAAAGTTGCGGAAGATACATATTCAAACCTAGGTTAAATAGACCTTAGATAACAGTGAGAATCCAAGTTTCTGATCCAAGCTGAAAACAAAAGGACGATATATCGTGTTCAGGCTTCAGGTCTCGATATAAAAGTAGCCACATTCGTCTTCGAAGTCTCCAATCGTGTACTCAAGATGTTCGAAAGGTATATACTGAGCTGTTCTAATCTGTAGCATTCATTTTCGTTAATCTACACTCTGGCGCCCTCTAACATCTACGATGTGTATTTTCTGTCAAGGCTGGACAGAAATTACAAGGAAGAAACCTACTAGGTATCGATAATATGAAGAATAAACTTGAATAACTCAAGTGAAAACAAGAGGTAATCTCTGGCGCTTCATACGTGAACACAACCAGTGACGTCACAAGGTCCTTAAACTCGGTTCCAGAGCCCGGACACAGTTTTGCTCGAAAAAGTCGACTTCGGAGGCTAAAAACAGCACTTTCCGTTGGGATTTGACAAAAATAAAATTCACCATGATTTTAACTAGGTTGAAAACTATAGATTGAGCAAATAAAACAGGATACGAAAATTTCGTTTCAGTAGCACTTTAAGTATCTCCCCTTTAAGAGGTTACTGTAGATTTGCTATCCCTGGGTTGAACATAATGATTTTGCTTGCTGGGTGCCGTTTGTCCTTTTGCACATAGATGAGTATTTTCCATTTTGTTGAAAGAGTGACAGAGTAAGAATTTGCCGGTTTTTCAACTTTCTGATGCGTGTACAGAAGTAAACATCAAATTTGTTGAGGTAAAGCATGATGCTTAACCTATTAATATTGAACATTCTGATTTAGTTCACTGAAGCATTAAACAAGTATTATCGTATCGTATTGTGCATAATTTTAACAAGGCAATTCCACTATATCAGCATCTTCATTTAAGGTAAATGTTATCAATCTATTCCATAATTAAGACATATTTTTCAATTCGAAATTTCTTCTTTTTCTTTCTTGAGATGTAACGAGTAATTGTCTATTTTCATCACCTTTTGACTGTGCCTAAAACTACCATCAATAATCAGTCTCTTTGAGTCACAAGAATTATGAAATTCAATACATCTATTCATCTGGGACGTTTACGCTTTATCTTCTTATGCTGGCTCCTTGACATACTTGTGGAAGCACCAATGGGTACTGGGGACGAGACATAATACAGTGGAACCCCGCTATAACGAAGTGTCACGGTACGGAAAAAAATATTCGTTATAGCGGGGTCTTCGTTATAGCGACCCTGACCCGGTTATAGCGGAATATCTGGTTAACAACAAAAATATTCGTTGTAGCGGGGTACCAAGCTGAACCATGCTGAACAATGGGATATACACCACGTAAAACAGTCTACAGA
>JAHPZR010043718.1:2500-12139 GCA_019787425.1 Platygyra sinensis
GGGAGGGTTTCTCCCAGTGAATATGCACTGCCTCCTTGATTTTTAATTGTGCCCGTGTTGTTGCTTGATCTATGACAACAAAGCACTCGCTCGAACAAAGTGCCCGACACCCAAGTGAATCCTGTAAATGCTTGAAAATGTGAGAGGCCTTATCCATATTTAAGTGCTCGTTTATGCGTGTGCAAATGTGTCGGGAAGTCTCGCCGACATAGCAGGCACCGCAGCCTGCACACCTGAATCTATAAACAACGCATGATTTGAGCTCTTTAGGGATAAGGTCTTTCACGCTAAACAAAGAGCCGATTTTGAACGAAGAAAACCCTAGCTTAATATTAAAGCTGTTGTCACAAAAACGCTGAATGGTTCTACGAATCCGTTTACACGAAACTCCCTTCTATGAAAATCAACAGCTTTTTTGCCGCATTTTTTGTTCTGAGGTAAAGGTAAAGTCTGCATACGAGCCAAGTGGCCCATCAGGCCGGAACTTATCCCAGTTTCCTTAGCATGAAGCGACTGAGAGTATTTCTACTCCCCCCTGGATGGGATGCTAGTCCATCGCAGGGTTACCCCACAGCATTAAATTCGCCGGTACCCATTTATACACCTGGGTGGAGAGGGGCACTGTGAGAGTTAAGTGTCTTGCCCAAGAACACAACGCAATGTCCCCAGCCAGGGCTCGAACCCGGACCGCTCGATCTGGAGACGAGCGAACTAACTCAGGACGTAACCAATCGATGAAATCGATGATCGATAAAGCAATCGATCAATCGATACCAATCGATGCATGTTAGTTAATTGGCATCGATTGGTATCGGCCAATCGATGACCAATCGATAATCACCCAAAAGTATTCAGGAATCATCGATTGCCATCGATTGGGCTTTAAAAGCTTTTCGTGATCAAAAAGTTTACTAGACTGTTAGGTTATGCTCTAGATGTTTCAGGATCCAAAGTTCATGTTTATTGTACTTTAATAATATTAGATTGTTGTAACTTTAAAAAGACGTATTTTAACGCTGTGCCACTTTCCGTAAACTTTATTCAGTTAAGCTAAATGAATTATCAGTGCTGTATAAAACCTGATCTTCTGCCGATGTCCTAGACTGTCATTGTTTTAATCATTAGAATACATCAAGAGGCTGTTCCCTTTAGAAATCTTGACCGACAAATTATGTATCAACAATCGATGGCAATCGATGCCAATTAATCGATTAATATTGATAATCGATGAAAACCAATGAAAATCGATGACGATCGATGACAATCAATAATCACACCAACCTGGACGATCGATTGCTTATCGATTATCAATATCAATCGATTAATTGGCATCGATTGTTATCGATTGGCATTGATTGTCATCGATCATCGATTTCATCGATTGGTTACGTCCTGACTAACCATGAGGCCACCGCGCTTCCCCTAAACAAGTGCCCAAAGAGGTCGATCCCTAGGCCAGCATTGCAGTAAAGACAATACAGAGGAATTAACAATCAACCACTTGATGACTGAAGGAGAGTTATAAGAGGCGACTGGTCGAAGAATTGGTCGTCGCCCATAGATCTACTCGTTGACTGTTCCTTTGTTGATCGTTTCGGAGAAATCTGATATCCCTCCAAAACTTATTTACAATCAATTTTCTAACTCGCAACATCGATTATTTCTTACAGAGAAACAGTATTCAACAAGAGATATGGAAATAGGATACTAACCTTGAGTATACGATTCATCTTGTTGTTTCCACCACATGCACGTGGATACTGAGCTTCAGCTGTGTGTTCACTGTCAACGGGTTTTGCTAAAAGCAGGCCCGCGGTCCAGCGGCCCGCGGCCCGTAACGGCCCGCGGCTCGTCAAGGCCCGGCGGCCCACGGCCCGCGATGGCCCAGCGGCCTGGAGGCCGGTGGCCCAGTCCTGATTTTCAACAGTTTTTTGTCCAGCGGTAAATCCACGCGCATGCACAGATCTGCATCGGGTTTCAGCGTGCAAAATGGACGACGGTGAGTTCAGTTCAGTGCCATTTTGATAATCATTTCAGTCCTCCCCCACTAACTTTTAGTGGGGGAGAAGAATTGGGTGACGACCCTGATAACGGCTGTGAAGGAGACTATACCTGGCGACACTCGACGACCTGCTAGCGAGTTGCCATGTCGGACCCCGGCGACTCAAATTTGGCGTCAAAATAGAAGCTTCGAGACGCAAACTTCTTCATATTTTTCACATTTTAAGAACTGATAGGGTTTTGACAATTATAAATCCCTTTTCGTGAATATTTAGTGCCATCTCCAGCGACAAAAGTTGGCTGGCTTCAATGCCTTTCCTGTAAACTTACATTGACGTCAGGACAGGAAAGTTTTTCCCGCCTGCTGAATCCTGATTGGTCAATTCAAATTTCCCTCGCGCCGACCGTATGCAAGGAAGCAACGAAAGAAAGGATCGAAAAGGACTGAAATGATTATCAAAATGGCACTGAACTGAACTCACAGTCGTCCATTTTGCACGCTGAAGCCCGATGCCGATCTGTTGATGCGCGTGGATTTACCGCTAGACAAAAAAACTGTTGAAAATCAGGACTTGGCCACCGGGCCTCCAGGCCGCTGGGCCATCGCGGGTCGCGGGCCGTGGGCCGCCGGGCCGTGGCGGGCCGCGGACCGCGGGCCGCTGGGCCTTCGGGCCGCCGGGCCGCTGGGCCGCGGCGGGCCTGCTTTTAGCAAAACCCCACTGTCAACGACTTTCAGAACTAAACGGCTTCTGTTAAATATGTTCCCGTTGTTCACAGTGAAAACTATGGCCAGCAATACTTCATCCAGATTATTGTTAACAGTATAGGCTATTTCACGTAGTGTTATCACTAAATCGCGAACAACAAGAACCAAAAGTCGGAACAACACCAGTTTTGCCAATGTGTAAAATCCGCCATTCGATGACAGAAGGCTATCCGTTATTTTCCTTCAAAACAATAATAAACTTTTCTCTCTTGCCGAAAGTTTTGCTTAAAAAGTCGAAGAAATATGCCTGCCACATATTTCTAGCCTCAGTTAGAAAGGAAACGAACCTGATGGTTTGTAAATAGAAGAAAATCTTGGCAAATCCAAACGCCATTTTTTCGCTTTGTGAAACGAGCTGCGATGCCTAGTTTAAACCGGATGTGACGTCACTTTTTGTTGGATGATCCAGATACGAAAATTTCAGGAGTCTTCTGCCCCGCCCCTGGCCGCTCCAAATCTAATCTGCCGAACCGAACTGATTCAAACGCCGCTCTTCTGCTGTACTTACTCATCAGTTAGGTTCGGCGCATGAATGGAGCGGCGTTTGGAACGGGCCTTAAGAATTCACTTGACCATGCTATATCAATAATTTCGGTGTCATCGAAAATGGAGGAGGCTGACTAGGGTCCTTTAACTGGCCCCTGAAGTGTGTCTGGACGTTTGCTTCTCCCGCGACTCGGAAATATCCGTAAAAGATAATTTTGAAAAAAGATTGCTTGCTCTAGGAAAATGTCTTAACATCTGGCATGGGCGTAGCCAGGAATTTTCAAAGGGGGGGTCACACTGACTCATACAGAGGGTACTCATCAGATTGTCACCAGAATATTGTAGGTTGTTTGCTTACAAAGGCTTACAAAGGGGTGTCACGGACACCCCAGGACCCCCCCTGGCTACGCCCTTGTCTGGTCATCAGGAGCATAGGCGTAGGGGCACCCTCGGAATTACAAAATGCCCGAAAGCGTCAGTTGTATATACGTACTCAAATCGCAGTAAAAACAAAAACGTTCCCAATTCTCACGTCTAATGAAACTGTTATCATTCCGGAAACACAGCAGAATTCCGATTTTTTGGAACCTCCAAGGGAACAGATGAAAATTGCTTTTAAAAATCGGCCGGACAGTTCGTGAAATTACGGCGTTTGACTGAGGAGAGGGAAACGACTTTTGGTTTCAGTTATCGGAAGGATCGAAAAAATGAGGGTTTGAGAAATCAGGATTCCATTGTAGTTATTTTGAAACATTGCATACTCCTAGCCTATGACTTCATTCAACGGCCTGGTAAAATCAGAAACTTATAAAAGAAACAGTTAATTGTTCCTCTTGCGAGAAGTTCAGGAAAATTTTAAACCGGCACTTTGCGGAGCCATTCAAAAGGGCTCTTTTCAGAGCCACCACGAAAACATAAGTCTTGGCAGGAGCCCATGTTGGTCGTCCTTTGCTTTCATCCTTTTGTCACTAATGGAAATAACATCATGGATTCCCACGGTGCACATTTAATTGGCATATGGCTTTTCCAAAACAGAATACCTGCAATTGTGGAGCCTTAGATCATTTGACCTTAACTCCGATTTGACAAGACAAACGCCAGTGAAAGTAACCTACAAGCCAGGCTTTGACTACCTTTTAGAATGCTTTCTCCCGAGTACTTTTGCCCGAATCATCGGCGTTTTGCCCGAAAAATCTCAAAATTTTCTGCGACTGGGGGGGCAGCTTCCCCCGCCCCCCCCCGGCTCGTACGCCTATGATCAGGAGATCTCACACTTTACGGGAAAATGAACATTGTCAAAAATTTAGCTCAGTGGATTTGTTGACCAACGGAGTAAACTTCTTTCCAGCTTCGTATGGAATCGCAAACCGCCTAAAATCAACGGGGTTATATTCTCCTGCATCACCTTGATTTGTCGAAAATTCAACCATGTTTTAACTGTTTCCATCATATTGATGGGTGTCAAAAAATCCTGAAACAAACGTTACAAAATGACATAGATTACGAGTAGAGCCCTTTAGGCAGGCGTTTGATTAGTTGGGGCTCAGCGCGAAAAACAGCGCGCGAAAAAATAAAAAAAATAAATTAAATTTAAAAAAGCGCTGTTTTTCGCGCTGTGAACACCTGGAAGAGGCTAAAGAGTTTTTCTTGCGCATAGTTCAGAAACAGTCCTTCTCTCCAGGATTTCGCGCGGCTGTCATTCTTCCGTCTCTCGCGTCACGCGACAAACTGAGTGAAAGAGGGACTACTCGAAGTCTAAAATAAACCCTGGGTAATTATGTTATCAATATTGCAAAATTGAAATTAAAAAAAACCCGTGCTTTTTCGCCTAAAGCGGATGACGGTTATAGCCTCCCAAGTTTCCTCTATAGGAACTCTAATATTTATGAGAAAAGGGAAACTGTGAGCTACGAGAAACAGATAATGTCCAAGAACAAATATGCGAGCAAATTTCGTCCCAAATGGAGGCTATTGTATTTATTATCCTTCAAATCTTTTCGGCAACTCGCGCAGCTTTGAAAATTGGGGAATATTTACAACTATTCGCCGAAGTGGAGGTGGCTAGTTAACAATTATTCACCGAAGTGGAGGTAAATATTCGCCACTTTCACCGACACTGAGGTGAATAATTGTTTTAGTATATACCACACAAGTTGAATAACAAGCGGCCAAACGAGTAACTTTATTTGTGACAATACCGACAAAAAGCCATTTTGTTCTTCCTCGGTTGCTCGGAGGTGAATAGTACTTAATTGGCTAATCACCTCCGAGCTAGCCAATCAGCGCGCGCGAAAAGTACTATTCACTTGTGTTCACCGAAATGGAGGTGGCTGGCGGTGGATATTTACCGAGCCGCGAAGCGGCGAGGTAAATATCCAACGCTAGCCACCGACACTGAGGTGAATAGTTGTTTTAGTATATACTAAAACAGTGAGATAATATACACTACAAAAAATTAATTTGGATGATTTCTTCAATTGTCATGGCCGCAAACCGGAACATCATTTTCTCTTGAGTTGCTCGCAGGTAAATAGCACAGGTAATCATAAAAATTACAATTTCATCGATTGTGATTGGTTTAAAAAACTCCTATTTTCCACTAATTCACTTGTCAAGCTGTTATCGGACAGTTTGTTATCGGACACCTTGTTATCGGACAGTTTGTTATCGGACAGTTCAATAAGCCAATCACATTCAAAGATGTGGTTAAAATTAACCAATCACATTTGAAGTTGTGGTTTAAATCAACCAATCACAACCTTGGTTTCAATCACCATAGAAACAAGAGTACAAACTCCTAAATTGGGGCTTTCTTCAAAATGGAGAATTTTTTCCCCTTGAACAATGATTGTTTTAGAAGACAGAAGTGATTTATTTTATCCTATGGCACAAATGTTTATGCGAACTATCCAGACGAGTTCCTTTGTGGATATGTTAACATGCTCAGATGAAGTTCAGCCATCCACAGCATTGTTTATCGCTTCGCAACAACCGCGGCAAACGGAGGTAAGGTCAAATGATCTAAGGCTCCACAATTGCAGGTATTCTGTTTTGGAAAAGCCATATGCCAATTAAATGTGCACCGTGGGAATCCATGATGTTATTTCCATTAGTGACAAAAGGATGAAAGCAAAGGACGACCAACATGGGCTCCTGCCAAGACTTATGTTTTCGTGGTGGCTCTGAAAAGAGCCCTTTTGAATGGCTCCGCAAAGTGCCGGTTTAAAATTTTCCTGAACTTCTCGCAAGAGGAACAATTAACTGTTTCTTTTATAAGTTTCTGATTTTACCAGGCCGTTGAATGAAGTCATAGGCTAGGAGTATGCAATGTTTCAAAATAACTACAATGGAATCCTGATTTCTCAAACCCTCATTTTTTCGATCCTTCCGATAACTGAAACCAAAAGTCGTTTCCCTCTCCTCAGTCAAACGCCGTAATTTCACGAACTGTCCGGCCGATTTTTAAAAGCAATTTTCATCTGTTCCCTTGGAGGTTCCAAAAAATCGGAATTCTGCTGTGTTTCCGGAATGATAACAGTTTCATTAGACGTGAGAATTGGGAACGTTTTTGTTTTTACTGCGATTTGAGTACGTATATACAACTGACGCTTTCGGGCATTTTGTAATTCCGAGGGTGCCCCTACGCCTATGCTCCTGATGACCAGACAAGGGCGTAGCCAGGGGGGGTCCTGGGGTGTCCGTGACACCCCTTTGTAAGCCTTTGTAAGCAAACAACCTACAATATTCTGGTGACAATCTGATGAGTACCCTCTGTATGAGTCAGTGTGACCCCCCCTTTGAAAATTCCTGGCTACGCCCATGCCAGATGTTAAGACATTTTCCTAGAGCAAGCAATCTTTTTTCAAAATTATCTTTTACGGATATTTCCGAGTCGCGGGAGAAGCAAACGTCCAGACACACTTCAGGGGCCAGTTAAAGGACCCTAGTCAGCCTCCTCCATTTTCGATGACACCGAAATTATTGATATAGCATGGTCAAGTGAATTCTTAAGGCCCGTTCCAAACGCCGCTCCATTCATGCGCCGAACCTAACTGATGAGTAAGTACAGCAGAAGAGCGGCGTTTGAATCAGTTCGGTTCGGCAGATTAGATTTGGAGCGGCCAGGGGCGGGGCAGAAGACTCCTGAAATTTTCGTATCTGGATCATCCAACAAAAAGTGACGTCACATCCGGTTTAAACTAGGCATCGCAGCTCGTTTCACAAAGCGAAAAAATGGCGTTTGGATTTGCCAAGATTTTCTTCTATTTACAAACCATCAGGTTCGTTTCCTTTCTAACTGAGGCTAGAAATATGTGGCAGGCATATTTCTTCGACTTTTTAAGCAAAACTTTCGGCAAGAGAGAAAAGTTTATTATTGTTTTGAAGGAAAATAACGGATAGCCTTCTGTCATCGAATGGCGGATTTTACACATTGGCAAAACTGGTGTTGTTCCGACTTTTGGTTCTTGTTGTTCGCGATTTAGTGATAACACTACGTGAAATAGCCTATACTGTTAACAATAATCTGGATGAAGTATTGCTGGCCATAGTTTTCACTGTGAACAACGGGAACATATTTAACAGAAGCCGTTTAGTTCTGAAAGTCGTTGACAGTGGGGTTTTGCTAAAAGCAGGCCCGCCGCGGCCCAGCGGCCCGGCGGCCCGAAGGCCCAGCGGCCCGCGGTCCGCGGCCCGCCACGGCCCGGCGGCCCACGGCCCGCGACCCGCGATGGCCCAGCGGCCTGGAGGCCCGGTGGCCAAGTCCTGATTTTCAACAGTTTTTTTGTCTAGCGGTAAATCCACGCGCATCAACAGATCGGCATCGGGCTTCAGCGTGCAAAATGGACGACTGTGAGTTCAGTTCAGTGCCATTTTGATAATCATTTCAGTCCTTTTCGATCCTTTCTTTCGTTGCTTCCTTGCATACGGTCGGCGCGAGGGAAATTTGAATTGACCAATCAGGATTCAGCAGGCGGGAAAAACTTTCCTGTCCTGACGTCAATGTAAGTTTACAGGAAAGGCATTGAAGCCAGCCAACTTTTGTCGCTGGAGATGGCACTAAATATTCACGAAAAGGGATTTATAATTGTCAAAACCCTATCAGTTCTTAAAATGTGAAAAATATGAAGAAGTTTGCGTCTCGAAGCTTCTATTTTGACGCCAAATTTGAGTCGCCGGGGTCCGACATGGCAACTCGCTAGCAGGTCGTCGAGTGTCGCCAGGTATAGTCTCCTTCACAGCCGTTATCAGGGTCGTCACCCAATTCTTCTCCCCCACTAAAAGTTAGTGGGGGAGGACTGAAATGATTATCAAAATGGCACTGAACTGAACTCACCGTCGTCCATTTTGCACGCTGAAACCCGATGCAGATCTGTGCATGCGCGTGGATTTACCGCTGGACAAAAAACTGTTGAAAATCAGGACTGGGCCACCGGCCTCCAGGCCGCTGGGCCATCGCGGGCCGTGGGCCGCCGGGCCTTGACGAGCCGCGGGCCGTTACGGGCCGCGGGCCGCTGGACCGCGGGCCTGCTTTTAGCAAAACCCGTTGACAGTGAACACACAGCTGAAGCTCAGTATCCACGTGCATGTGGTGGAAACAACAAGATGAATCGTATACTCAAGGTTAGTATCCTATTTCCATATCTCTTGTTGAATACTGTTTCTCTGTAAGAAATAATCGATGTTGCGAGTTAGAAAATTGATTGTAAATAAGTTTTGGAGGGATATCAGATTTCTCCGAAACGATCAACAAAGGAACAGTCAACGAGTAGATCTATGGGCGACGACCAATTCTTCGACCAGTCGCCTCTTATAACTCTCCTTCAGTCATCAAGTGGTTGATTGTTAATTCCTCTGTATTGTCTTTACTGCAATGCTGGCCTAGGGATCGACCTCTTTGGGCACTTGTTTAGGGGAAGCGCGGTGGCCTCATGGTTAGTCAGGACGTAACCAATCGATGAAATCGATGATCGATGACAATCAATGCCAATCGATAACAATCGATGCCAATTAATCGATTGATATTGATAATCGATAAGCAATCGATCGTCCAGGTTGGTGTGATTATTGATTGTCATCGATCGTCATCGATTTTCATTGGTTTTCATCGATTATCAATATTAATCGATTAATTGGCATCGATTGCCATCGATTGTTGATACATAATTTGTCGGTCAAGATTTCTAAAGGGAACAGCCTCTTGATGTATTCTAATGATTAAAACAATGACAGTCTAGGACATCGGCAGAAGATCAGGTTTTATACAGCACTGATAATTCATTTAGCTTAACTGAATAAAGTTTACGGAAAGTGGCACAGCGTTAAAATACGTCTTTTTAAAGTTACAACAATCTAATATTATTAAAGTACAATAAACATGAACTTTG
>JAHPZR010043720.1:0-10000 GCA_019787425.1 Platygyra sinensis
CCCCCACAACAATGTTGATTTTCTATTTCTTCGATTGCACAGACCACAACGCCTACACAACATTGAATTGGGGGGCCGGGGATATCAGAGATTTAACGCTAGATGCAAATAAAATAGAACAAACGGTTTAAGAATCGAAAATCGTCTTTTCCTAAAAGTGTCTCAACTACTTTTGTCGCCCATTGTCTGGAGGCTATTTATGCAAATTGTAGCGATTTCCTTTATATATCTAAGCTATAGCAACTTTATTTTTACAAAAGCGACCAAATGCGTGGTTCAGAGTGATTCCTGACTAAAGAAAAAGTGGGAAGTGTTTTTTTTCTCACCGAAATTCCGATACAAAGACGAAACCTGGTGTATCTCGTTAATAAATGGATCCATATTTAGCCCTCAGGGTGGTGTTTATCGCCACTTTTTCTCTTTTAAAGTGTTCCAAGGGTGTCTACCTCACTTTCATTCAACGCAATTCTCACTATGACATGATGGCTACAAGTGTTTCACTTTTCAGTTGTCATATTTTGACGAAACAACAGAAATTGCATCGTTCTTTGGCAAAAATCTCTCTATGTCTGACCTTAATTCAATACTTTACCATTACAGATGACCTCATAATGACGTCACAGCAACATGTATATATTATTTTGATAACGGCATTGCACTGAGCACATCAAATTTTATATCAACCGATGGTTTTAGTGCTTTTACACTTTTACTGGGCGAGTTTCCAACGGTTTCTCATTGGTAAACCTTTTGCATCGAAAAGTTAATTAATTTATTCTATTTTTAACGCTTCACCATTGATAAAACATTGAGAAGTCATGACATGAAGTACAAAAGCGTGATAAAACAAGTGATCTTATGTAATTTTGTCCGCTCAACACAATGCTGTTAACGGAATGCTTCTAACACGCAAGTATGATGTAAAAATGGTGCCATTACTCACGGTCAGCTGTCGCTAAACCAATAAAAACGTGCCTTCTGAGCCCAAAAGTTAGTTTTATAACATAGTGTCTCATTTTAATTCCTATTCTACAAAGTTTTTGTTTCTTTTTTCCAGTTCAGCTTGGAAAAACGATTACATAATGCAGATAAATGCAGTTTTTTCACTGGTAACCACGATTAACCACGATTAACCACGGGTAACCAAATGATGGTTAAAAGGATACTATTAATATTGATTTAGTCAGTTCATGGTTACCCGTGGTTGACCGTGGTTTATCGTTGATTTTTCTGCACAGCGGTTGTTTGAATTACTCCAAGATAGCCTACTTTGGGAGTACCACCGGAAGTTTGTAATTCAACAATTACTCTCTTATTTCATTCCTTTTTCGGGGAGAAATAAGGTGGAGATGACCAACACCCTAAATTGGCGATGTCACGCACGAATGTCACGCAAGATTACACTTCCAAAAAAAGCGATAATTTCCTTAAATTTTTGTACTGATGAGTAAGCTTGCTATAATTTTTCCATACGAAGAACCCAAATCCTGGAATAAAGCGACGGCAGGCATTTCAATTAAGTAGTACACCGGCTATTGTACCAGAAACAAATTTACTGTTTCAGACAATGAGCGACAAAAGTGTTGATACACTTGGCACTAAAATTCGATTTTTCTGCGTCTTGGAAACATTCCCCCCCTTTCCCCCACAACAATGTTGATTTTTCTATTTCTTCGATTGCACAGACCACAACGCCTACACAACATTGAATCTGGGGGCCGGGGGTATCAGAGATTTAACGCTAGATGCAAATAAAATAGAACAAATGTTTAAGAATCGAAAATCGTCTTTTCCTAAAAGTGTCTCAACTACTTTTGTCGCCCATTGTAGAGTCGCACTCGGCTATCGCCTCGTGCGACTCTTACGCTTCTTTCGTGCTTAGCAACCTCCCGCGTGCACCATAACTCAATAGTACACGACTATGGCGTTTACCATTTTTTAAAGAAACCCCGCGCGTGCGCCGTTGCGATGACCGCGATTTCTGACCATGATGAAATGGGATGAATGTGCAGTTTTGTTCTTGTATGTATTACACTCTACTTTAATGTATTGAGCACTGCACTACGGAAAAATCAAAACACAGATTTTCTATATATATATATATATATATATATATATATATATATATATATATATATATATATATATATATATATATATATATGTTTCAGCAAACTGAAGGGGTTGTGTTCTTAATAATGAAACTTTGGCGGAAATCATGCATGAATATTGATCTAAATACAGACTAAATACAACAAAACAAGTTCTTTTACAATATTTTCTAGACCAATTCAGCCAATGATGTTTGTTTTAGCTGCTTCTGACTTAAGGACGTTCGCGCCTATTGCTACTGCGCATCTCTAGTGCGCACGCTATTCATTGGTCACGCGCGTGCCACGTCATTTTCAAGCGCGCGCACGGATTCGAAAACTCAACAAAATATAGGGCTGATGACCTTTGCGTTAACTTTGTGTGCGAATATTTTTGTTGGATGCTCGGTGACCCCCACTTTTTTTTCGGCAGATCACTACCTTTTCTGATTCTTTCCATTATACTAAAAACCAAAAAAAATCTGTACGTGGGAAGTTTTAATTATTTCTCATATACTATTCAAATAGGGCCGAATTGGTACGTGGATACAGGTGTGCGTAACTTAGAAGTTGTAATTTTTAAGGCTTCTTCTAGCTGATTTAATGACATATGTAGCAAAGATCTATCAAATAGGCCTCTATATGCTGTGCTAAACACACATAACTTAGATATGATTCTTCAACTTAAATATATGCCGCTAGTAATGAATCCGGCCAGAATTGCCTCGAATGACTGGAAATCCTAGAAATGCTATGGTCTGAGCTGCGTCTTATCTTTAAAACGAGTTCGGTGACCCCCGATTTTTTTTTTACGTTTTTAATCTAATCTTATCATTTTCTTCCTGCAGTCAAAGTTTTAAAAAATCTGTGCGTGGGAAGTTTTTGGGCGCGAACGTCCTTAAACTCTTCAGAATGGACCCTTATTGAAGGCTGCGAACATGGCTAAATAGCTAATAATTACTTCTTTCGTTGCTATTTAGGAGTCTTGGTTTTATTGCATTGAATTACAAGCAGCATCAACTGAAACAACAGAAAGGATTTTTCTCAGTCACGCCTCATCTCTGTACATTAGTTTTCATCCTGTTCCATTTTCTTGCCTCTCTTCACTCCACACACAGATTGAACCTTTAGTTGCTTCTAGTTACGTTTACGCATCTGTTTGTTTGTTTATGTTCCAATTTTCTAGCCAGATTTTAGAAACGATAGTTAAATGTCATCGCTTCTGCATGCATTGCGTGCCGTTTATATTAGTAAATGGAAACTGCATAAAGAGCGGCTGCTAAATATGAAATTTGTACTAGTATTTGCTAAATGTCGAAGAACCTTTTTTTATTAACGATATGAAAACGTCACGCCATGACCAATCATACCGACTACCGCTCTCTGTGAAGAGCATCTTGCGGTTCAGCAGTTGATTTTTTGAAATCTTCCATATTCCTTAAATTCTGCGCTGTTAAAAGATGCACTTACAAAGAAGTTTCTATTAGAACAACAATGACGGAGAAAAGCATGATGCTATAGACACTGAAACATTTTTCAATGTCGATTTCACGTAATATTGTCTCTCGAGAAAAGACTGCGCACTGTCCGTTAGAAATGCCGACAAAATTGTCAAGGTGCTGGTTTCCAAGCTCGTTTAGTTTGGGAGTCGCTTCCTGAAGTATTTAAGTACCACCACCTCGATGGTATCTGCGAAATGCGAAATTTCGTAACCGACTGCAAAGCTGTTTGCGTGCTTTGTTGTTAGAATTAAGCCATCTTTCGTCATGCTAAAATCCGTGATCCACCTTGTTAAGCGATTGCCTGGGAAAGTTTTCCGTAATGAATGTTTTTCCGGTTGTTTTAGTATCACCTACATGAAAATGGATTTATTCTTACCTTTTGATGCCATATCTTGATCCTTGTAAAAGCTCACAGAGTTTCGAAAGATCGAGTTAATCTGATGAGTCGTAGACCGAGCGTATAAAACACACCTTTTTTCGAGAAAGGGAAATGTCCCAAATATTAGTGACGCATGAGCGACATCTTATTTAGTACAAAGGGTCAAAGTTTGTCAATGTAAACATCCGTTATTTCTGAGCGACATCTTATTTAGTACAAAGGGTCAAAGTTTGTCAATGTAAACATCCGTTATTTCGCATTTGCTAAATGTCGAAGAACCTTTTTTTTATTAATGATATGAAAACGTCAAGCCTTGACCAATCATACCGACTACCGCTCTCTGTGAAGAGCATCTTACGGTTCAGCAGTTAATTTTTTGAAATCTTCCATATTCCCTAAATTCTGCGCTGTTAAAAGATGCATTTACAAAGAAGTTTCTATTAGAACAACAATGACGGAGAAGAGCATGATGCTATAGACACTGAAACATTTTTCAATGTCGATTTCACGTAATATTGTCTCTCGAGGAAAGACTGCGCACTGTCCGTTAGAAATGCCGACAAAATTGTCAAGGTGCTGGTTTCCAAGCTCGTTTAGTTTGGGAGTCACTTCCTAAAGTATTTAAGTACCACCACCTCGATGGTATCTGCGAAATGCGAAATTTCGTAACCGACTGCAAAGCTGTTTGCGTGCTTTGTTGTTAGAATTAAGCCACCTTTCGTCATGCTAAAATCCGTGATCCACCTTGTTAAGCGATTGCCTGGGAAAGTTTTCCGTAATGAATGTTTTTCCGGTTGTTTTAGTATCACCTACATGAAAATGGATTTATTCTTACCTTTTGATGCCATATCTTGATCCTCGTAAAAGCTCACAGAGTTTCGAAAGATCGAGTTAATCTGATGAGTCGTAGACCGAGCGTATAAAACACACCTTTTTCCGAGAAAGGGAAATGTCCCAAATATTAGTGACGCATGAGCGACATCTTATTTAGTACAAAGGGTCAAAGTTTGTCAATGTAAACATCCGTTATTTCTAAGAAACGCCGCAACAAAGTCAAAACGTAGACCTCTGGTGTAATATGCTGCGTGTTATAACAATTCAATAATGCGATAATACAAAAACAAGATCTATGACTTTAAAATAACATTTAGGGCTTTTTTTTGGCGGTGTGCATTGAAAAAATGTTCCAGGGTAGAAACAAGGAAATGATCTTTTTAGCTCTACTATAATCTGTGTAGTACAAAGTTCTATTTTCGAGAAAAATCAATCCTCGAAGTCTCTTATACAGACCGAAAGATACGTTAATCTGACTGAAACAATTACAAACACAGAGATAACTTACTTTGAGCTGGTGAAACACCGTTAAGAAGCCCAGTAGGGAACTTTTCAAAATCAGTGCCTGATAACTACCGATTATCATCCATCACCGGCAGTTTACCTTAATAAATTAGTCAGTCAGAAAGGAAGCTTGTAGAAGATTGTTTTTAACTTCCGTTCTTAATTCCAGGAGTAGCCTTCTTCCCTGAATTAAACCTGCTTATGCGGCTATGTCCTGGAAAAAAATTAAAGTGGATAAAACACAAAGGAAGAGTATTAGGTGTCTGGTTTGATACAAATCCGGAAGAAGCTTTGGAAGCAAACTATGCTGATAAACTCGCAAAAGTGTCCAACTCTTTAGGTTGTTGGGAACTAAGAAGATTATCTTTGCTTGGAAAAATAACAGTACTTAAAAGCCTGATATTTTCTCAATTAGTTTACATTTTGTCGCCGGCTCCCAACAAAAATACTCTATTTTTCAACTTTTTATGGAATGGCAAGGGAGATAAGATCAAACGAAACACAATGATTTTCGACTACCCAGAAGGTGGCCTGCGAATGACAGATTTAATATCCTTTAATAAAGCTCTCAAATCCACGTGGGTTAAGAAGTATCTTGACCCAGAAAATCATGGCAAATGGAATCTTTTTTGACTGGCAATTACAACACTATGGCGGCCCAGTCGTTTTCAAAGGTAACCTGAATAGACATGACTTATCCAAATTTATCAATACAACACGTGCCTTTACTACGGAAATCT
Organism: Platygyra sinensis; assembly: GCA_019787425.1. Classification (NCBI taxonomy): domain Eukaryota; kingdom Metazoa; phylum Cnidaria; class Anthozoa; order Scleractinia; family Merulinidae; genus Platygyra; species Platygyra sinensis. Next base: position 6,050 of record JAHPZR010043720.1, read on the forward strand.
TACAACTTTGGTCAGAAATAAGCTGTGAGGCGAACGTGAACTCTACTGACCATTTTCTTTCACTACTCTCTGATGATAGAATCGAGAACACACCCGTATATTATAAATCGTGGAGCTGCAAAAGGTATCCAGAATGTTACAGACCTTCTTAAAGACCCAAATACCTTTTTATCTGCTCATGAACTTCAGGAACGATGCAATGTTCAAACAAACTTTTTAGTTCTTAATGGTCTAAAATCTTAATTAAAATCTTTGAGAGAATGCCGGTCACTTAGTACTACATCCTCTCAAAGCTTTCTGGAAAGCTTCTTAAAAGCCAAACAGCCGCTACCAAGTCTACCATAAGATTTTCTTAAGGCCCGTTCAAACGGTCATGATAGTCGATATTAGTCGATGATAGTTTCAGCTATCATCGACTATCATTGACTATCATGTTTGCGAGCAAACGGTCCATGATAGTTCATGATAGTTTGTCGAAATCGCGCAATGTCGCTTACTGGTACCTGGTAGTCATTGCAAAAAGAATATTCCACAAACATGGTCGGGCCTCGTACTCATGATCATCTATTCGGTTGCATATCAAACTACCACTCCTCTTCTCGTTGCCTGGTTTTATGTTTTTTTTCGCTCTTCTCACTTTCTCGCTTTCAGCGTCATGTCGTCCGAATATTCGTCCAAATTATTGATTTGTTGTTCTTCACAGGACGATAGCAATGCGGTAACCATGTCTCATTGAGCCCGCCTTGGTTACCCCCGCTGACCGAAAAACTATCGTGCACTATCATCCGCTCGGTCAAACGGAAAACAATATCATGAACTATCATGTCGAATTTGAACATGTTCAAACTGCATGATAGTTGGTGATAGTTGATGATAGTGAATCATAGTTCGTATTCAAACGTGCGTGATAGTCGAAACTATCATTACTATCATGACCGTTTGAACAGGCCTTTACTTCCTAAGAACATGTCTTCCATCGTTCTATTCACGATCCATTTCCCCATACATTCCCTTAAAATCCTGATGAAGTCATGGCAAACACTCGTAGCTCGGGCTGAATCGGTCAACGAATCCAACTTGCGCGACTCGATAAAGACTCGTCGATTTTTGATGTATTCAGATTCACAGAAAAAAAACTATGAATATCGATCTGCAAAGTACTTCCAACGACACTCTTAAATCTCTCATTTTCCTATCTCCGCACGCCATGTTCAAGTGCTGTAGTTCAGTCGAAGAAGGGAAAGAAAACCTCTACTGAAACTTCTCTCCAGTCGCCATTTTGTTTGTTATTTAAAAAGCTTGTCGGGATAGAAATTGGGTTTCAGACCCCCCATTCAATAATACAGGCTTGGTTTTATCGAAAATTCACGCGGAAAAATTGACTCAGTAAAGTTTGCAGTATCGAAACAAAGTAGAAATGTCCGTAGTTCTCTCTGCTAGGAAAAAACAGAAACATAAAATCCCATACATTTAACTTGCGATCTTTTCTTTTATCTATTCTCGGCATACAATATATCAACAGTGCTCAACCTGTGAAGCACATCGTAAGAAACACGCTTCCTATTGGACAGAGCGATAAGCACCGCCATATTGAGTTTTATCGTTCTGCTGGAGTGTTACATGATATACCGCTGACAATTGTTAGCAGGCTCGAAATGTCCGCGATTTCTGATGATGAATTTAAACTTTTACACAGAAGACTTGCTACGAATTCCTTTCTCAAGAAAATAGGAATAAAACAAAGTGACTTGTGCACCTTCTGTAAGACTGAGGCGGAAAGTCTGATACATTTATTCTGGTCCTGTGGTGTAACCTCTATCTTTTGGCAAGAATTTAAAAAGCGGATAACAACAAATTATGAAAATTTAACCAGTTATTTTAGTCCAGCAACAGTATTATACTTTGAGCCTTTTTTCATCAGCAAGAAAATTCGTCTTTTATGCTTATTGCTAGATATTACATTTGGATCTGCAAAACTCTAGAGAAGGCTCTAACCCTAGAAAACTTCGTAACTTTCCAACGCAAGTTCGATGTCTGTTAATTTGTCTCCTGTGCCTCCCAACTTAATAACACTGGTGCGCTATTCACAAGGCCGTGTGGCTGTTGATACAAGTAAATATTTTATAATTAAATAGGAGAGTATTCAAATTTACTTCCTTTTCTTTTTTTTGACATGCAATCGTAGCGGACAGTAATATGTTATGCCATGTTACTAATGTATCGTATTGTACCGTAGTGTATTGCCATGTTATGTAATACATTGTGGTATATTGTTGTTGTAATTTTTAATTATATCAATCTGTAAGCAATTGTATTGTAGTACTAGTACCTTTCTTAGTAGCATTAGTATCGTATTGTAAGTAGTTTCGTATTTCTTTAAGCTTTTTTTTAGTATCGTATTGTAAAGTAGTGTATGTATAAGTAGTGTAAGTATAAGTAGTGTAATTAGTAAGCATATTGAAAGTGTAAATGTCAGTGTAATGTTAGTACTGTAAGCAGTGTAAATGTTTGGAGTACATTGGAAAAAAAAAAAACAAAAACACGCCGAATTTGCACAAGAGGTAAGGAAACTGACTCCTTAAGGACGTTCGCGCGAAAATTTTTTAACATTGATTTTTTTTTTTTTCTGAAAATTTTACCATTAAAAGATGATGAGTTAGTGATGTCAGAAATGTAGTTACCATTAAAATATGATTAGTCAGTGATGTCAGAAATGTAAAAAAAATGGGGGGAGGGGTCACCGAGTTCGTTTTGAACACATGCCCGGAAGAATCTCTAAATCTGAGTAAATCGGGCTTCGTTAGCGAAGAAGGCCACAGTAGCTGCAAGTCCCAAAGTATTGCAATTAGAGCTTTGAAGGGAAATGTTCTCGGTCAAATATGGTTTAAATGGACCTATTAAACAAATTTAGTCAACTGTTGAGGTTCCTAAAAGAACAAGTTCGCATTTAATGACCATAGTTTCACGCGCCTTGCAGCCGCATGATGGCAGAATTCAGAATTCCATGTCCCGTGGACAGAAATCTTAATTTTTTTTTAACTTCCTGCATTGATTTTTTGTTCATTTTTGGACAATGTGGAGATAATTGAAATTACAACAATGGAAGTTCGGAGCGCTTAATTTAAACATGCGACAATGAGTATTTTTCAACAACTTGTTTCTTTTATTACTTCTGTCAACACGCGACTAATAAATGTCTTGATTATTACTTTTATTAGCGAAATGATTCAAACAGAGATTTGCAATGAATAAAAAATACATTTGTTAACAACGAAAGCTCCAACAACTACGAAGTATTTAACACAAAGTATCAGGAAATTAGGATGCAATGAACAATAAGACTGAAGTCCCCTTAACAAAGAAATAAACTCCAATCGAACAACACACTATATATCGGTTTGAAATACTTTTTTTATTGAGAACAAAACACAGCAGTTCTATTCTTTATCTTGTGGAATGTGTTGCTTCCCAAACAATCGATTAAGCAAGAATTTCCGCGTATCAATGGCTAGTTCTGTCGATTCTAACCAATCAAATACATTTGTATCTTTCAGATCTTTTTGGGTTTCCATCACTTTTGGAAGGAGCTCGAGTAATCTTTCTTCATTGCTCGCATCCACTGCAAATACTCTAAAACTACTTTTCTCAGTTCTTTTCTGTAGAGAGGAAGGAGAGCGTTCTGCGCTTTAAGGTGAGCTACATTTTCCGAATCTCTGTTCCTTTTGTACTCGTCGACCAAAGCATTGAGCCGAAGCGATCGCGAGAAAGATAACGCTTTCGAAATCTGCCCGCTTTTATTTTAAATACGTAACAGATTTTTCATAAGCCAATCAGGGTCACTATTAGCGGGCAAGTCTGGGCAGGTGTATTGTTACTAGTATGGAGGAAGGCACTTTACCTAGATACTTCATTGGTATGGAGGAAGACACTTTGTTAGTATGCAGGTAAACA
>JAHPZR010043720.1:22500-31027 GCA_019787425.1 Platygyra sinensis
CAAAATCTAGCACTTAGTCAGCGGTCAACTTCAAAAAACACGTTACCTTGATGAGCTTTAAAATTAAGCCCGCGACATGGTCACGTAGTATTGGTCAGCGGATTGCTTGATATGACGGCCGTCAATTAAATATAATATGAATGTCTAATATGAAAGATACATGCTGTAATACAAGACTGCATGACTTGATATTAGCTGGATGGCGGCCACGTTGTGCGACGTCGTCGTCGCCGTAGTCATCGTCGTCGTCTTTGGGCCCACGCGCCCCTGATCCATGCCGCTAGCCATTTTGACTATAAGAAAATAGTTGCATGGGCTCCTATTTCTATTTCTATTTCTATTTCTATTATATTTCCATTTCTATTTCATGTGGTCCTGTTCCTATAATTATGGAGCTCCGCTTGGCGACCCGAAGGACCGCCAGAGCTCCGCTATTATGACATAGCTGTCTCAAATTTGAAGAACATAAGTAAGAGTAAAAATATAAAACAAACTGCGGTGATAAACATATTAAAAACTTTCATTTTATAACCTTGACGTTTCGTATGCTAGTCAACATATGCATACATTTTCAAAAGCATAACCGTTACAACTTTATTTTTTGAAACCTATACTGTAACAATTGGGGTCTGGAACTTAGACAGAAAAAACATCTGCAATAGAAATTTAAAACTTTTACACGGAAGCTACTATTCTATTGCAGATGTTTTTTTTTCTGTCTATGTCCTAGACCCCCATTGTTACAGTATAAATAGGTTTCAAAAAACATTTGTAACTGTTATCTTTTGAAAATGTATGTTGACTAGCATACGAAATGCCAAGGTTATAAAATGAGAGTTTTTCATGTTTATCACCGATGTTTGTTTTATATTTCTAATCAAGCTAAGATGCCTGAAGTTCAAGAGTTTATATAAGCAAGAGTGTTTCGAAATAGATTATTGATAAGTGAGCGTGATTCTGTATACCATCCGAGAACTAACTTCAAAAAGTGTTACCTACATATGTAAGTCTTCTCCTAATTATCTACAGTATAAAATCCATTAACGTTGGCTACACTCGTGGAATCATTTTATTGCTATAATACGTGTTGCAACATTTAAATGCTTTAAAATGCAGATAGTCATTAACTTGACACCAGTATCGCGCAGCAACAATAAAGTGAACTTCTACACTTGCTCAAGATTGATTTTCTGAAGTAAAAATGCGATGAAAAATGCTTAAAAGAACTTTACTGAGCCACTAGATTACAAAATTATCTGGGGGTATGTCCCCAGAGGCCTCTAGCGGCTCGCGCCTTCCACGCTCCAAACTTGCCTCGTCTTGTTCTGAAGTCTGGCTTGCATCCCATTCTCATCTCGCATAAAACCATTTCTTGTCACAATATGGTAGCGTTGCGCTTGCAGTAACTTCGAAGTACCAAAACGAGCTGAGGAGAGCTGCCAGTAAGGCGTGTCTGGGTGGTCGGACTACTTTGCAGGTCGTCTTCAAAGGTAGACAAGAATACCACGAAAAATCAAAGCGGACGGTTAAACATAAGTTTAAGTATTTAACTTGTGGTTAATGAGCTCTGCAGTCTAAATCATAGCTGCCATCTAAAGTTGTCACCTGTTATGTTATCTTCCCCCTATTAGCCATTGTGCAATAGCCTTAGGTCAATGTCCAATGCAACGTAATCGTTTTTTTTTTTTTTGCATGGGTAATCATGCGACAACGCTACCAGTGATTTTCCACTATGCTCTCATGTGATTTCAGCCTGCTATACACCGAATGCAAATATGGCGGACCACTCGGTCGTCGCCCGGGACGAGTCGAATGAAAGCGAGGCTAGTTGGGCTTCGATGTTTTGTTTCAAAATGCTTCCCCAGAAAACTCTTGCTTTGTGGTCGATCTGTTGTTTTACTTCGCTGTGCCTACGAGTTGCTGTGTTTCTGAATGCGACGAGAAGGGATAGAAATCTTCCACCGTTAACCTCTAAGGGAAAATAGTGGATCTGCGATCAATGCAATTCGTTGAGACAGAGGAAGGGAGTTCACGATCGCCGCGGGGACTAAAGTTTGTTTGCTACGTTTCAGGATAGAAGATCTTAGCAAAAACGCGCGTTTAAATGACGAGCTTATGTGGTGTCTGGTGGTGTTCCAACACGGTTTTTATGGCCAATACTCTCTTCAAGTTAAAGAAAAGGTCTCCTTGAATGATATCCTCTGTCTCAAGGGAAGAAGTTATTTGCGTTCGCGTCCACTCGCATCATTGCACGGAATCGCACGAAGTAAATATAAATACTACGGTGCAATAACCAAGCGAATAAACTTCAACTGCCCCGTCGCTGAAACCAGTGAAAGCATTGAGCCAAATGACAACAGCTTGGAGCTAAATGCGAACGCTTACACATTTTCTAAGATCGATTCCACCCTGAACTTAAACAGTTCCTTCGGCGAATGTGAACTCCTTGCCTCCGTCTCTTTGGTTTCCCCTCAGAGGCGAACGAGAAAACTGAAAAAAAGAACACTTTCTCTGCTGTGGAAGATTCCACCCTGTTGCGGTGGCATGGTTCAGGAACACAAAAACGCGTAGGGAGGGCGAAGCAAAGGGACCAAATCGACAACGAAGCAAGGCTTTTCTGGAAAAGCATTGTCAAAACAAAATATCGAAGCCCAACTAGCCTCGCATTTCATTGGACTCGTCCCGGGCGACGACCGAGTGGTCCGCCATATTTGCATTCGGTGTATACCCCTCCCAACTCCTCCAATCTCCAGTTAATAATCCCATTGTCTTCTTACCCTGTCGCAGTTGTGATATCAATCCGAAATCTTGAGCCCCCCCCTCTTGCACTCACTTGAGCTCTCTTTTACAAATTAGTAAAGCAAGTTAGTATGAGTCCTTGCAAACCATGCTTCTTGTACCTCACTGTGGATGGCAATCCTCCCAATAATAAAGAGGTCTACTTCGCTTTTCTTTAGTGTTGGGAGATTGTGTTCACCTTCTCCCCTTCTCAGTGGGCTCACGCAATCGTGGCAAGGCAATGCAACCTAGGCTGGACCCCACAGTAAGTGCTATGGCCACCCTTGGTAATAGGCCCAGATCTTTCCAGACTAGTGCCATCGTGCCATCTGACCTATTGACCTTCTGGAAAAGCACCTTTCTTCTGGTCCATCCTATGTTACTCTCTAACATAGTTTCCCCTAGAGGCGCTGGTACTCTAAGGGAAATAGGCTCTGCCTTCCCTTTCACCCATGTTTCGCTACTATAATCAATGCTTTGTTTCTGTTCCTTGTGTGAGGGTGCGTTAACGCACCTTACGCGCACGCGTGACCCTGGGCTGAAAATGCTCGCGCATGCGCATGCATAGGAAAAAGAGCATGGCCTGTTGGTTTTGGAAAATTCTTACATGCACGTTTTCTGATATTATCTATTTTAAAATAGCGGTAAGTTTTGCCATCGTTTTCTAATCTTTTAGCAATCCTTTAGTCGACCTTATCTTCTTTGTGTAGCTTTAGTTTTTTTAGTTTTTTTTGAGATTTCTGGCTTTTTTTGGCACGAGCAGTCCATCGCGATCCTCTCGCGAGCCTGTTCATTTGTCAGCGTTTCTCTTTGCTTCATTTCTCAATGTGTACGAATGCAATATTTGATGATAATCAATCTTATTCTATGCTCGATTTTCCGTCAACAAAATCTCCACTAAACAGTAAAGGGAGAACAAGAGTATGAAATCTGCAACGCGTCAGCCATCTTATAAGTTTCAGATAAGCTAAATTTATTGATGAACTTGAATCGGGTCCCATTAATAGTTCTGCGCTTTTTTTTAATTTTCATTTTCCCATTAATTTTATAGGGGGTTAGTAGGGGGTCAGTAAGGGGGTCAGTAGGCGGTCAGTAGGGGGTCAGTTGACGGGGGTCAGTGTCTTGTCGAAACCCAGGATATCTGTGCGTTTCGGTTCCTCAGTGACCGTGCTCTTATGCCACAAACTAGTAGTTTTCACTTTATAACACTCACTTTATCGCTTTCTTTGGTTTATTATTTTTAGTCCGCTTGTATTTCTGTTAGTTTATACATTTTTGTATGTTTCTTTTAGTGTCCTTTAGGCGTCCAGCCGCCAGGGTGAGCGTATTTTGTTATTTTATCGCTCGATTTATTTAGGTTCATTTGCGCTCCATTTCGATTTAATTTGAATTTATGTCCAGTCTTCATGACTTCGCAAGGCTTTGTCATGCAACGTTTGTTTAGTCTGTTATCTGATTCAGTGTACTAGCCTCCTTGTCTTCTGTCTCCTGGTCTTGCACAGCATGTGTTTTGTATTTATTTTCTATTTTTTATAATTTGTAATAGGTTCTGGTTGTTTTTTAAAAAGGCGGACATAACTGTGTCACACTCGCATCTACCCAGCAAAAGGAGGTGGGGCTGTAATGTTGTTACCCATATAAATTTCCTTCTAGTGTGGGCAAGGAACCAATTTATCCTCGGTGGTACTTATAGATCTAGATCTGTCCATCCCCCTGTATGGATGTGGCTTTAATCTATTAAAATGCACAGCAGCAGTGTCTCTTTAATTGCCATTTATTGCTTTAAATAAACGATCGTAAACTGAAATAAAAATAGAAAGAAGTTCTATCAATTCTATCAATTTAGCGTAACAAATTGCATAATGTATAGTTTAAATTTACACAAGGAAAACTATGCGATTTAGAATCCAATTAAGACAGTAGAATAACCTGCGAAAACGCAACGTTAAATTATGCAGGAATTACGCAAGCACACCCAAAAAAAAATCCGATTAACAGCCTAATGCTCTGGAAAAGTAAACCCTAGTGATAAGCGTTCACTTTGGTGACGTTAAGACAATTTCCTCCTTTTGACTATCATAGATCAATTAACGCTGTACTATATTGTTAATTTGTTTTCTGTTGCTCATAACTAGAAACCCTAACCTAAACGTACTCATTCCCACTAAGACAGGGATTAAGAATCAAGACCGTCGAGAGCTCGGTCAAGCGTAATCGAACGAAATACTACTTTTAAGGGGCGCTAGCCCATCTTTTATGTGAGCATGTTGATGCCAAAAGGTCCGATCTCTGAACCATCGCAAACAACAGTACAAGTAGTTAACGTGTTCTTGACGAAATGTATAAAGACTATTACTAACTAATCAAAGGAGCTTTTTTCCAGATAGTGTACCTAGTGTCCTTAGTGTGGCAGAATGTGAAGTACGAAAATATGAATACTCAATTTCAGTATTTGGATACTAAAACTGAGGTATATTTTCATACATTTACTGACGTATAATGCCTCAAACTACACAATAATACGTTCCGACGTGATCCGCTATTGTATTTCTACTGAGGCCGTCTTTCTCCTATTCTCTGGTTAACTGGTTTTTGAGCGAGTTCAGGTACCGGTACACAATGGCTTACTTAATATGAACGAAGAAAAACCATAACGTTACTTTTTGTTTCAAAAATTTACAAGCAGTAACTAGAAATTCTGCATTATGATTGCCTAAGGTAAGAACATGTTAAGTTATGCTTATTTATTCTATAAAAACTACTGACATGTTGTTGCGGCAACCTCACAGAATGACGAGAAGTAATCTGCGATGGACTAATATCCCATCTAGGGGTGAGGTGGTTGGGGAGGGGTAACAATACTTCCTGCCGCTTTATGCTACAGAAGTCAGAAATAAGCTCTCAGAGCTATGAGCCAGTTGGGCTAAAGTAATCTACTTCTTTACATCAGCTACTAACAACTAGTAATATGCTTATCAAGGTAATCTTTTCAGAGAAGCCACTCTTATAGTCAACTCGAAGTATTCAGTGTTTAAAAAGCTCAAACATTAAACAGAAAAAGTTAATTTAAAATGTATTTAAAAATATCTTAATAAACGGCAATTTGCACTGATAACCAATCCAGTGGCGAGATTAGTCTTTAGTTTACGAATGTAAAAAGTCAAGGATGGTTCGAGCTACGTTCCCACTTGAAACATCTTTAGCTGCTGCAGTTATTTCCGTTCGACCAAAATACATGCTGACTTCAACTTTTCTATCTTTACCTCTCCAAGTGTCGGGAGAAAGAACCGTAACGCTACCAATCCTCGTCATTTCAGGGTCTGTGATATATTCAGCATCAGGATTGCTAGTGGCATAGAAAGATAATGCCATGTTGTCGCTGGTTGCACGACATGGAGTGTAAATTCTAGTAAATTTCTCACCAATTGGAACTGTCGCGTTCTCTTTTACGAAAAGGCAGAACAAATCATGACACTTCTCAATGCCATCCACAACAAACTTCTTCTCTTCACGATGAACTCCAGGTTGAAAATTCCGCACGCAACGCGCCCCATACGTTGTGCACATCACTCTTTCGGTTATTTTCGAAGGATTTTTGCCAAACATGACGGCACCTTGAACGATTGCAATGCCTGCATTATTGGGGATCAGCACTCGGGACTTCCCAGAAAACTCACTCTTAATTTCCTTCTGAAGAAGGGCAGAATCAGCAAACCCTCCAACCAGGAGCATTGTTTTCACTTTTGCTAGCTGTGGATTTCTCTGCAGGAATCTCAAATGTTTCTTGATGTCCTCGATTACCGGAACAAACAATCGTTTCATAACCTCTGAACTGAGAGAAAGATACTCATTATTTTTAAGTTTAACGTCTTTCTCACCGTGGCGTGATCTCCAGCACTGATTTGCCAGGTGCACAAAGCTGCGTGGTAATCGGATATTTGTCATCACTTTACTGTCTAAGATGCGTTCTCCTCTCTTTTTGCCCTCGAATTCGTTCATCAGACAGAGCCAATCAGATGAATGTTGTTTCCGGTAGGTTTGAAGCTTCCGCGCATCGAGCAGCTCATTCAAAAGTGCTTCAAATTGTTGATTTACCTTTATTCCGCCGTATGGGCCACCTGTCACCTTGTGGATCTCTTTGATGTTACCGTCGTCCAGTATGGCATGTACTGTCACGTCAAGAGTGCCTCCTGAAAAAAACCAAAGCCAAGTTTAAACATTAAGTGTAACAAACCACTGACAGACTAAGAATTAGCAACGAGGCTCCACTTTGTCGGGTAAGGTGTTTAAAAATAACGAGAAAGAACACGATGTCAGTTTTCGCATTGTGTGATATTACAGAGAGTGGCGTCTTAAGATCATAATTTACTGGTTTCTAAGGAATTATCACTACTGCAACAATAATGGCATCCGACCAATTCTGACCAAGACAGATAATCTTGAAACCTATGTCACTGACTTCTTGGATCTATTTTTGCATATCACAAAATGCATAGGTCATGAAGATTACCCGTAGTCGGAAGTTCACAAAAGACTCCTTTAGACTAAAACAACATACTGAAGCATGATTGGCGCGTGTAAGTTTTTTTACTATACAGAATAATTTGACTTTTTGTGTGCATTGTAAGCAGAGGCAAAGGCGAGGAGAGTGCCAAGGGCAAATCTCGCGCGAGGGGAAGAGCGCGAAAAAAATAACGCCTGTACGCATACCTTTGCTCAAGCTGTTCCGGCTCTTACATGGGAACCATGTGCCCAGTAGCCAAAGACACAAGATCAGGTTTCGAGATGAATAAATATTAAAAAAATATTATTATTATTATTATTATTATTATTATTATTATTATTATTATTATTATTATTATTATTATTATTATTATTATTATTATTATAAAAAATATATATATTTTTAAAAAATATCACCAAAAAGAAGTCACTTTGATGTGTAAAACTGAATTATTTTGAGATATCTCATTTTTTTTATACAAGTTGTTTTATTGGAATACCCACATAATAAACAATACTACCACTACCTACAATAATAACATTGCTAACAATACCTATCTTACTTACAATACTAACGATACCTAGGAGAATTTTACTAGTATGCTAATGCAAATGCTGCAATCTAAATGGTTGAGTACTCGTATACTATTTAACAATTATCCTGCGAAATCGCGCGGAATATCGTTGATACTTAGCCGACGAGGCCGTAGGCCGAGTCGGCTAAAATCAGACGATATTCCGCGAGATTGAGCAGGATAATTGTTTTATTATTCAACAAATTGATAACAAAATTGATTTCCAAGCTCGTAACATCTTTAAACCTTTCTGTCGACATTTTTTCACTTCACTTTTTCTCCCACTTACGAGCTACGGAGATGGCCGGATATCTGTCACCTACGGATGACAGATATCGAGAGCATCATGACCATAGTTTGGATAGTGTTACACCATTAGAGTACAGTGGCCTGGGCCTGCCTCGCCCACGAAATGCGATGTTTTCATATTTACTATTCAATACCCAGTTTGCCATTGTTCTCTCTCTGCACTAAATCACTGATTGCAGTCTTAAAGGATGCCAAACAACTGTCCTGAGTGACAAACGGGGGCGGTCCTTTTTGTTATCAGGGAAATTCTCAGGGGTAATATTAAGGATCATTACACGCCTCGCTAAAATAAGCTATGCGGTGCAAATATTAAAAAATGTTAAAAAAATTATTGGCAGTGTGCAGGTCTGTAATATTCTGAT
>JAHPZR010043721.1:0-11599 GCA_019787425.1 Platygyra sinensis
TTTTGAGTGACATACATCGATGTTGCGAAGCATACATCGCTTTCCCAAATCATTCGTGCGTGACCGTATACAACTAAAAGATGTTCGATAAAACTAAGAGATGAGGAAGCGGAAATAGAAGTGACCGGAGGTCGGCTGGAAGAAGAGGCCAATATAGCGGAAACAGGAGAGGATTAGGGAGTTTAAAATTCTGCGTTGTCTGGAGAACGTGAACCACGACGGCTAATTTTTCAACTTTATATTCCGAATTTAACGCTGCGTTCCATGCACAATTTCGAGATAGTTTTGCCAGTGAGAAACAAACTAAATGACTTCAGAGTATAGCGAGATTCGTAGGTAAAATATAAGTTTATTTTTGATCGGCGTTGTCCTCGGCGTCGCTGTCGTGGTTTCTTAAACTCCCTAACGTAAGAGGCCTAAACCCTGACTGACCGGAAGACGGCTAGAAGGTAGACTGTTCACAGTCCCCTATTTTTCCATGAGACCATATCGTAGATGTCGATCATTCAGTTCGACTGGGCCGCCATCTCGGTCTCTTGATGCGAGCGAAACTGGGAGAGAACAAAATGCCCTTGGGTAGGTGGTGGGGTTAATAGCGTGGGGTGAGGGGGCGGAAAAAATAGGGAGACTGTAACTGCTTCACTCGGTCTCGCGTTCACGGAGTTAGTTGCACCAGCAACGGCAACACCTGATTGGTCGAGGAACAATAGAGTTCATCAGAGCGCAGCAGAGCGATGACAACTCGAGTGACAGAAAGTGACATTCATCACTTCGCAGCTCAGGCCATGGCATTAATTTCAGAAGAATTTTCTGGAGACTGTTTTGAGTTTGAAAGGCTGTCTCTCGTTGGCAGTAAGATTTTCCATCTTGTGGATTCATTTCAACACCGCAATGTATTTTCAAAAGAATTGCTAGGCGAATTTTGCCAACCCCAGCCCATTCAGAGATCTTAAATAGATTTCCGGTCGAAATGTGCTTGTTGTTTCAGCCGTAATCACCGACGCCACAACCGGGCGCCACAAACACGGCACGCATCTGAACTTGCGGGCTTTCTCGCTTTTTTTGCCGTGTCTGTGAAGAGATTTTTCCTCCTGCATTAATTCGACTCAACTTAATAACTGCATTGAATCGATTTCGTGAGCAATGACCCTTAATCAAAATTTCTAGAAACTGTACAGCAACACGTTATTGATATCATATTTCCCCAATTTTACAGGCTTTTTCTCCAGGGAAGAGATTGTTAATTGATTTGATCCACATGGAGGTGTCAAAATTAGGTCAAGCCCTTGAACACGAGACAGAGTGAGGCTGTTACAGTCTCCCTATTTTTTCCGCCGGCCGTGCTCTCCACCACCTCTACCCACGGGCATTTTGTACTCTCCCCAGTTTCGCTCGCATCAAGAGACCGAGATCCACATCTACGATCGCACGGAAAAATGGGGGACTGTGAACAGTCTAGCTAGAAGGCCAATATGGTGGTAATGGAAGAGGATTAGGGGGATGCACGGATTTGGCTGCCCAAAAATCGACGGATTTTTTATTTCTTTGGTAGACTCAGTACTGAAATGGCGCAGAAGGACAAAGGAACACTGCGTCCTGCGACTCGGCTTAAATGTTTTAGTCGCCCTCTCAAATGAAGTGGGGGAGATCTCAGATTTAAACGCACTTCTTATGAACGACTCCTACGGTTCTTGACAACGTTGCCTGATTAGCATATGATTAGTGCAGAGACTTACCATATTTTAAATGTTTATTCATATAAGAAATCACTTTCGAGAAAAAATACAGTACTTCCCATCGAGAAAATTCCGTCTCCCGTGTTATGCAGTAACACCATAATGTAACAACGCCTTATAATTTATTATCCATTCTCCTGTCTATTATCGGTCAATTGGTCGCTTACGGGAGGTTATAAAAAACAAAAGAAAATTTTAAACTTTTAGCTCTGGAAGTGGTCGCGGCCGCTTACGAGAGGTTGTCGCTTACAAGAAGTTTCAAATATAGTGATTTAACTTGGGAACTCTTGGTTTTTAGGAATACTGGTCGCTTAGGAGAGGTGCAGGTCGCAGCTAGAGGTTCGACTGTGTAAGCACAGAGGTTCTCGCTCCAATTTGCACCCGGTCGGAATGCTGAAAAAGCTGTTCGTACTAGAACGGTTGCCATGCAGGCTAAAAGGTGTCGAACTCTGCGAAGCGACCAGCACCTAACAGTGAAAACCATACAGAACTATGAACTCAAGAAATTTTGCTAAAGCACAATTTAACGGCAGTCTCCGTTTAAAATTCCTCCTAATAACAATAACCGTGCCCTTCAGAAACAGGTCTGAAGCAAAGAAAAATCGAGATACTTATGACGATCAAATTAAAAGGGAAGGGCAAATGAAGAAATTTCAAGAACCGTAGGGTCGTTTTTAACTCAATCTGAGATCTCTCCCACTTCATTCGAGAGGCGTTTTTCGTTTTCTCGTAAAAAGGCGACTAAAAAAGTTAAGCCGAGTCGCAGGACGCAGTGTTCCTTTGTCCTTCTGCGCCATTTCAGTACTGAGTCTACCAAAGAAATAAAAAATCCGTCGATTGTTGGGCAGCCAAATCCGTGCATCCCCCTAATCCTCTTCCATTTCCACCATATTGGCCTTCTAGCCGACTTCCGGTCAGTTAGGGTTTAGGGGTTAGGGTGCATCTTACTTTAGGGAGTTTAAGAAACCACGACAGCGACGCCAAGGACAACGCCGATCAAAAAATAAACTTATATTTTACCTACGAATCTCGCTATACTCTTAAGTCATTTAGTTTGTTTCTCACTGGCAAAACTATCTCGAAATTGTGCATGGAACGCAGCGTTAAATTCGGAATATAAAGTTGAAAAATTAGCCGTCGTGGTTCACGTTCTCCAGACAACGCAGAATTTTAAACTCCCTGATCCTCTTCCGTTTCCGCCATATTGGCCTCTTCTTCCAGCCGACCTCCGGTCACTTCTATTTCCGCTTCCTCATCTTTTAGTTTTATCGAACATCTTTTAGTTGTATACGGTCACGCACGAATGATTTGGGAAAGCGATGTATGCTTCGCAACATCGATGTATGTCACTCAAAACTGATGTATCCCGGACGAAATTGATTTATGTTATTTTCAAATTTGTATTATTACGCATAACAATAATTTATTTAACAAAACATTGATGTATTGACGTTCGAAATTTTGCAAAAAAAACCCATAGCTAGGGTTCACGTGACAAGAGCCAGACGTCACGTGAAGAGGTAGGTTTTCACATAAGTCATTTATCACGAGCGTTACTACCTTGAATTTTATTTTATGCCACGTACAAATGCTGACATCGAATGAAGTGACCCTTTTCCTACGAATTGGTTATACTTTTTAGGCAAAGAAGCAATTACCGACCGTATTATCATTGTTTGTTGAAAGACAATAAGAGAAAATTTAATATGGCGGCGGCTTAAGTTGTATGTATTTTTTATGATGCTTTATTTCTTTACACTCTTTTTTTTTTATAAGAATGTTGTTTTTTCAGCCCAGGCTGAATATTCTTATTTTTCTGCCGATTTGAGGCTGAAAATATTATTGGATTTTTCTTAAATTGTAGCTTATGACATTTCCGTTTTAGAGTTGATTGGTATCTAGATCTGTATCGCGTTACATTGTGCACGTGCTCCATCGCTTTTCGTTGCAGTCAGCAAAGTCCAGATGTCACGTCAAACGACACTTGACCGTTTTGACTTTAAAAAAGCATTTCGCACAGAAATAGCGTGATGGAAACGAAAGTACCAGATTTTAATTGTTTCAACTATGTCATGGACAATCAGGTGTAATTACTGCAGTAAACACTTTGTTAACGAGCAAAGGTTGTTTTATACGGTTAAGTTAAAAACATAAAATTGCATCGTATTTACAGATGTTTCAACACACCAAATTATATCTATCCTTTTCAAAATCTCAGCCTCGGCTGTATTCCTCAAATATTCTTAAAATTTCGCAAATTTTAGCCTCGATATTCTTATAAAATATATTCTAACAAAAAAAGAGTGTAGTGGGAGGCGCGGTGGCCTCATGGTTAGTGCGCTCGACTCCAGAGCGAGCGGTCTGGGTTCGAACCCTGGCCGGGGAAATTGTGTTGTGTTCTTGGGCAAGACACTTTACTCTCACGGTGCCTCTCTCCACCCAGGCGTATAAATGGGTACCGGCGAAAACTGCGGGGGAGTGACCTGCGATGGACTAGCATCCCTTCCAGGGGAAGTAGAAATACTTCCAGCCGCTTCATGCTACAGAAACATTACATACATACATTACATACATTTATTTTTGTTTTCAAATAAAAAAATTACAAATTGAACATGCCCGCGGATAGCATATGCTAGTCTAGGCGGGTCATGTTAACAAAAATTATTAATAAACAACTAGGTATAACTAAATACAAGAGGATTAAGGAGACTAAAATTGACAACAATAACTAAGGACCAATAATAAACTAACGGAATTACAAATGGTAATTAACAACAGTTACGACGAGAGACTAGAGATACACGAAAATGATATTGTTGAATATTAAAGATACATACTAAGAGGAGAATAAATTCAGCTTTACTTTTTGCATAATAACTGGTAGATCAATGTAACAGTCTTCTGAAGCTAGAATTTCAAAAAGTATTTGTTTTATTTTCCTCTTAAAAACAGTTTTTGGAAGTTTTCTTAAAGACATGGGCATTTCATTCCAGATTTTTGTTCCTATTCTAGAGAATGAGTTCACTTGAATTGAAAGTCTAGAACTTTGTGTGTAAAAGTTATTTGAAACAGATGATCGAGTATTATAAGAATGAATATCGGAAATGTCTTGGAAGAGATCTTGAATGTTTCCAGGAGCATTTCTGTGTCGTATTTCAAACATAAGGTTAGCTAAAAGCTCATAATACAAATAAGCTCCGGCAGCAATGGGCCAGGCTTCACTTTTTATTTCTTTAAGAAGTTACACATACTAGAAAACATACTTTTTCTTTATATATTTTTATGTCGTGATTTTGATAATTTCCAATGCATTGCTATCCCCTCCATTTTACTCCAATCTGAATCGACGACTTACGCCGGTCCCAACGGCGAACGACAAACGTCTAAATTGGATCTAAACGTCTCCATTGTGTCTTTACTTACATCTCCCACAGGGATTTTGTTTTATTCTATCCTACTTTAACTGACATAAGTACAGAAAAAATCAATCGTTTCAAGTAAGGAAATCACTTTCATTAGCATTTTAAGTTCTTAGCAAACACTTCGAGCAATCTTTGTGTTTATGAAGAGGCCATTAGACTGCCGGCAGTCTGTTTTTCTCTCGAAATTTCAGCAGGGATTATGAGGAGAGACTATTTAGCCTTCTTCCCAACTCGGCCATGCCTTTTTTGCCATACCGCTCTTTTGCGTTCGCGACGGCTAAACACTCGTCTAAGCGACCCTCAGAGAAAAAAACCGGCTTCAAGCAAACTAACAGGCCATAAGAGTTCAAAACATTTTGTTTGTTGGCTACTGAATAGAGTTAGAAACAATTTATTCTCTTCTTAAGATCTTGCGGACCAAATTGTAAAGAATTTGTGATGCACTGTTAAAAGATCAGTTGTGATGCTTGTCCTACTAATAGGGCGGCTTCAGTTTTCAGGAGACACTAACAGCAGCCTGCGGTTTCGAAGGAACAAAATATGGCGGTTTATGGAATTCACGACATCCTATAAATAGACCCCCTATATTGATATAATTAATGTACACCACAATAGTGAATAGTGCTTTCATACATTCTGATTGGGTAGCTCGCAGGTGATTACTGAGGAACTATTCACTTTGAAGCAGCCGAAGAAACAAAATGACTTCCGTCTTGCTTCGGTTAGAAAATTCCAATCAATCAATCAATCGATCGATCGATCGATCGATCGGTCGATCGATCGATCGGTCGGTCGGTCGGTCGGTCGGTCGGTCGGTCGGTCGGTCGGTCGGTCGGTCGGTCGGTCGGTCGGTCAATCAATCAATCAAACAATCAATCAAGCAATCGATCAGTCAATCAGTCAAATCAGTCAGTCAGTCAATCAGTCAGTCAGTCAGTCATCCGGCCAATCAATCCATCAGTCAGTCTATCAAGCAATCAATTAATCACTATTAGAGAGAAATAAAGGGGCAAAATCCAATTTGTTTAATCCTTTTCCTTTTGCATCAGTACCAAGGGGTATTAAGTGAGGTCGTCTGTGTTGTTTGATGAATTCTTTGTGCATTTGTCTCTCAGGAAGCGGAATTTAATGGAGCTCAAAATTGCAAGGTGAGTTGTAGGGTCTTCAAATGCTAATGAAAGTGATTTCCTTACTTGAAACGATTGATTTTTTCTGTACTTATGTCAGTTAAAGTAGGATAGAATAAAACAAAATCCCTGTGGGAGATGTAAGTAAAGACACAATGGAGACGTTTAGATCCAATTTAGACGTTTGTCGTTCGCCGTTGGGACCGGCGTAAGTCGTCGATTCAGATTGGAGTAAAATGGAGGGGATAGCAATGCATTGGAAATTATCAAAATCACGACATAAAAATATATAAAGAAAAAGTATGTTTTCTAGTATGTGTAACTTCTTAAAGAAATAAAAAGTGAAGCCTGGCCCATTGCTGCCGGAGCTTATTTGTATTATGAGCTTTTAGCTAACCTTATGTTTGAAATACGACACAGAAATGCTCCTGGAAACATTCAAGATCTCTTCCAAGACATTTCCGATATTCATTCTTATAATACTCGATCATCTGTTTCAAATAACTTTTACACACAAAGTTCTAGACTTTCAATTCAAGTGAACTCATTCTCTAGAATAGGAACAAAAATCTGGAATGAAATGCCCATGTCTTTAAGAAAACTTCCAAAAACTGTTTTTAAGAGGAAAATAAAACAAATACTTTTTGAAATTCTAGCTTCAGAAGACTGTTACATTGATCTACCAGTTATTATGCAAAAAGTAAAGCTGAATTTATTCTCCTCTTAGTATGTATCTTTAATATTCAACAATATCATTTTCGTGTATCTCTAGTCTCTCGTCGTAACTGTTGTTAATTACCATTTGTAATTCCGTTAGTTTATTATTGGTCCTTAGTTATTGTTGTCAATTTTAGTCTCCTTAATCCTCTTGTATTTAGTTATACCTAGTTGTTTATTAATAATTTTTGTTAACATGACCCGCCTAGACTAGCATATGCTATCCGCGGGCATGTTCAATTTGTAATTTTTTTATTTGAAAACAAAAATAAATGTATGTAATGTATGTATGTAATGTTTCTGTAGCATGAAGCGGCTGGAAGTATTTCTACTTCCCCTGGAAGGGATGCTAGTCCATCGCAGGTCACTCCCCCGCAGTTTTCGCCGGTACCCATTTATACGCCTGGGTGGAGAGAGGCACCGTGAGAGTAAAGTGTCTTGCCCAAGAACACAACACAATTTCCCCGGCCAGGGTTCGAACCCAGACCGCTCGCTCTGGAGTCGAGCGCACTAACCATGAGGCCACCGCGCCTCCCACTACACTCTTTTTTTGTTAGAATATATTTTATAAGAATATCGAGGCTAAAATTTGCGAAATTTTAAGAATATTTGAGGAATACAGCCGAGGCTGAGATTTTGAAAAGGATAGATATAATTTGGTGTGTTGAAACATCTGTAAATACGATGCAATTTTATGTTTTTAACTTAACCGTATAAAACAACCTTTGCTCGTTAACAAAGTGTTTACTGCAGTAATTACACCTGATTGTCCATGACATAGTTGAAACAATTAAAATCTGGTACTTTCGTTTCCATCACGCTATTTCTGTGCGAAATGCTTTTTTAAAGTCAAAACGGTCAAGTGTCGTTTGACGTGACATCTGGACTTTGCTGACTGCAACGAAAAGCGATGGAGCACGTGCACAATGTAACGCGATACAGATCTAGATACCAATCAACTCTAAAACGGAAATGTCATAAGCTACAATTTAAGAAAAATCCAATAATATTTTCAGCCTCAAATCGGCAGAAAAATAAGAATATTCAGCCTGGGCTGAAAAAACAACATTCTTATAAAAAAAAAAGAGTGTAAAGAAATAAAGCATCATAAAAAATACATACAACTTAAGCCGCCGCCATATTAAATTTTCTCTTATTGTCTTTCAACAAACAATGATAATACGGTCGGTAATTGCTTCTTTGCCTAAAAAGTATAACCAATTCGTAGGAAAAGGGTCACTTCATTCGATGTCAGCATTTGTACGTGGCATAAAATAAAATTCAAGGTAGTAACGCTCGTGATAAATGACTTATGTGAAAACCTACCTCTTCACGTGACGTCTGGCTCTTGTCACGTGAACCCTAGCTATGGGTTTTTTTTGCAAAATTTCGAACGTCAATACATCAATGTTTTGTTAAATAAATTATTGTTATGCGTAATAATACAAATTTGAAAATAACATAAATCAATTTCGTCCGGGATACATCAGTTTTGAGTGACATACATCGATGTTGCGAAGCATACATCGCTTTCCCAAATCATTCGTGCGTGACCGTATACAACTAAAAGATGTTCGATAAAACTAAAAGATGAGGAAGCGGAAATAGAAGTGACCGGAGGTCGGCTGGAAGAAGAGGCCAATATGGCGGAAACGGAAGAGGATCAGGGAGTTTAAAATTCTGCGTTGTCTGGAGAACGTGAACCACGACGGCTAATTTTTCAACTTTATATTCCGAATTTAACGCTGCGTTCCATGCACAATTTCGAGATAGTTTTGCCAGTGAGAAACAAACTAAATGACTTAAGAGTATAGCGAGATTCGTAGGTAAAATATAAGTTTATTTTTTGATCGGCGTTGTCCTTGGCGTCGCTGTCGTGGTTTCTTAAACTCCCTAAAGTAAGATGCACCCTAACCCCTAAACCCTAACTGACCGGAAGTCGGCTAGAAGGCCAATATGGTGGAAATGGAAGAGGATTAGGGGGATGCACGGATTTGGCTGCCCAACAATCGACGGATTTTTTATTTCTTTGGTAGACTCAGTACTGAAATGGCGCAGAAGGACAAAGGAACACTGCGTCCTGCGACTCGGCTTAACTTTTTAGTCGCCTTTTTACGAGAAAACGAAAAACGCCTCTCGAATGAAGTGGGAGAGATCTCAGATTGAGTTAAAAACGACCCTACGGTTCTTGAAATTTCTTCATTTGCCCTTCCCTTTTAATTTGATCGTCATAAGTATCTCGATTTTTCTTTGCTTCAGACCTGTTTCTGAAGGGCACGGTTATTGTTATTAGGAGGAATTTTAAACGGAGACTGCCGTTAAATTGTGCTTTAGCAAAATTTCTTGAGTTCATAGTTCTGTATGGTTTTCACTGTTAGGTGCTGGTCGCTTCGCAGAGTTCGACACCTTTTAGCCTGCATGGCAACCGTTCTAGTACGAACAGCTTTTTCAGCATTCCGACCGGGTGCAAATTGGAGCGAGAACCTCTGTGCTTACACAGTCGAACCTCTAGCTGCGACCTGCACCTCTCCTAAGCGACCAGTATTCCTAAAAACCAAGAGTTCCCAAGTTAAATCACTATATTTGAAACTTCTTGTAAGCGACAACCTCTCGTAAGCGGCCGCGACCACTTCCAGAGCTAAAAGTTTAAAATTTTCTTTTGTTTTTTATAACCTCCCGTAAGCGACCAATTGACCGATAATAGACAGGAGAATGGATAATAAATTATAAGGCGTTGTTACATTATGGTGTTACTGCATAACACGGGAGACGGAATTTTCTCGATGGGAAGTACTGTATTTTTTCTCGAAAGTGATTTCTTATATGAATAAACATTTAAAATATGGTAAGTCTCTGCACTAATCATATGCTAATCAGGCAACGTTGTCAAGAACCGTAGGAGTCGTTCATAAGAAGTGCGTTTAAATCTGAGATCTCCCCCACTTCATTTGAGAGGGCGACTAAAACATTTAAGCCGAGTCGCAGGACGCAGTGTTCCTTTGTCCTTCTGCGCCATTTCAGTACTGAGTCTACCAAAGAAATAAAAAATCCGTCGATTTTTGGGCAGCCAAATCCGTGCATCCCCCTAATCCTCTTCCATTACCACCATATTGGCCTTCTAGCTAGACTGTTCACAGTCCCCCATTTTTCCGTGCGATCGTAGATGTGGATCTCGGTCTCTTGATGCGAGCGAAACTGGGGAGAGTACAAAATGCCCGTGGGTAGAGGTGGTGGAGAGCACGGCCGGCGGAAAAAATAGGGAGACTGTAACAGCCTCACTCTGTCTCGTGTTCAAGGGGCTTGACCTAATTTTGACACCTCCATGTGGATCAAATCAATTAACAATCTCTTCCCTGGAGAAAAAGCCTGTAAAATTGGGGAAATATGATATCAATAACGTGTTGCTGTACAGTTTCTAGAAATTTTGATTAAGGGTCATTGCTCACGAAATCGATTCAATGCAGTTATTAAGTTGAGTCGAATTAATGCAGGAGGAAAAATCTCTTCACAGACACGGCAAAAAAAGCGAGAAAGCCCGCAAGTTCAGATGCGTGCCGTGTTTGTGGCGCCCGGTTGTGGCGTCGGTGATTACGGCTGAAACAACAAGCACATTTCGACCGGAAATCTATTTAAGATCTCTGAATGGGCTGGGGTTGGCAAAATTCGCCTAGCAATTCTTTTGAAAATACATTGCGGTGTTGAAATGAATCCACAAGATGGAAAATCTTACTGCCAACGAGAGACAGCCTTTCAAACTCAAAACAGTCTCCAGAAAATTCTTCTGAAATTAATGCCATGGCCTGAGCTGCGAAGTGATGAATGTCACTTTCTGTCACTCGAGTTGTCATCGCTCTGCTGCGCTCTGATGAACTCTATTGTTCCTCGACCAATCAGGTGTTGCCGTTGCTGGTGCAACTAACTCCGTGAACGCGAGACCGAGTGAAGCAGTTACAGTCTCCCTATTTTTTCCGCCCCCTCACCCCACGCTATTAACCCCACCACCTACCCAAGGGCATTTTGTTCTCTCCCCAGTTTCGCTCGCATCAAGAGACCGAGATGGCGGCCCAGTCGAACTGAATGATCGACATCTACGATATGGTCTCATGGAAAAATAGGGGACTGTGAACAGTCTACCTTCTAGCCGTCTTCCGGTCAGTCAGGGTTTAGGCCTCTTACGTTAGGGAGTTTAAGAAACCACGACAGCGACGCCGAGGACAACGCCGATCAAAAAATAAACTTATATTTTACCTACGAATCTCGCTATACTCTGAAGTCATTTAGTTTGTTTCTCACTGGCAAAACTATCTCGAAATTGTGCATGGAACGCAGCGTTAAATTCGGAATATAAAGTTGAAAAATTAGCCGTCGTGGTTCACGTTCTCCAGACAACGCAGAATTTTAAACTCCCTAATCCTCTCCTGTTTCCGCTATATTGGCCTCTTCTTCCAGCCGACCTCCGGTCACTTCTATTTCCGCTTCCTCATCTCTTAGTTTTATCGAACATCTTTTAGTTGTATACGGTCACGCACGAATGATTTGGGAAAGCGATGTATGCTTCGCAACATCGATGTATGTCACTCAAAACTGATGTATCCCG